>OOFE01011075.1:0-13046 GCA_900323365.1 Monocentris japonica
TGGAGAGAGAGCTTAGAGAGATTTTGATTTTATCTGTATACAATATATTTTTATGTGCTTCAACCTATCAGTGTTTTCTGTGTTATTTAAAGAGTTCTGAGTGCTTACAGGCAATTTTCCACAACACACACCTTCATGGCAACGGTATTCCCTGATGGCAGTAACGCGCCCTGCCACACTGCAAAAATTGTTCAGGAATGGACAAAGAGTTCAAGGTGTTGACTTGGCCTCCAAATTCCCCAGATCTCAATGCGATCGAGCATCTGTGGGATGTGCTGGAAAAACAAGTCCGATCCATGGAGGCCCTGCCTCACAACTTACAGGACTTAAAGGATCTGCTGCTAACGGCTTGGTGCCAGATACCACAGGACACCTTCAGAGGTGTTGTGGAGTCCATGCCTCGACAGGTCAGAGCTGATTTGGCGGCACGAGGGGAACCTACACAATATTAGGCAGGTGGTTTTAATGTTATGGCTGATCGGTGTATATACCTAATGCTCTTGCAATATACACATATACAATATACAACTGTCTTCCCGTGCATTTGCCTGTCTTCATATGACTATGAAGGTCAGTGCCCGATGGGAAGTGACTAATGTGCATGTGTCATTCTAACAGCTCTGTTTTTGTGTGCATGAAAATGCCTTTTGCTGCTATAAAAAACATGCATTAATTAAAGGCAGACTTCACAAAACTACTCTTATGAAATTACAAGGTAATATATTGGCCCTGACTCAGCACCACTCCAGACTGAATCTTGTCACCCTGAGCGACAGAGAGAAAGAGAGACAGAATGGGACAGAGAAGGAAAGAGAGCGAGAGAGAGAGAGAGATAATATAATTGGTTCGGTTATGATATCTGTTATGGCCAGGCAGGAAATGCTTGATTGAGAGATTTCTTAATAGGGTCTAACAGAGCCGGAAGTGAGTGTTTGCTACCTGGGCAGTCCTAGAGAGGGATGTGTGCATAATCTGTGACGCTCAAAAAGTGGAACTATCCAACCAGAGAATGAATGGAGCTGAATAGAGATAAAAAAAACCCTGCAGAGCGAGAAGTGATGCAATCAAAGACAAGTTAAAGACTTAGTGCTGCCAGAAGTCATCAAAGATGAAACTCACAGCCAGCTTCAAATCAAAAAAAAAAAAATCAAAATAGCGGAGGATCCAATCAACAGACTTCAATGGTCCTGAGACACATTAACAAAGCAAAAATAGCTGAATATGTACTGTGAAAGTAAATTGGCACGGATTGCTAGTATTTATCATTTATCATTTTGCACTGATATGACCCATGATGTGGCCATATGGTCAATATAGGTTTTTATTCTTTTAATTCTTAAAATTTGACCTTTGATAATATCGCCCTATCTGACCCCGGCCAGATAGGGCGATACTGGTAATATTGCACAGGAACCTAGGAGGTGCTGTCCGCTATCAATATGAGAAACATCTCCAGCATGCAGTATCACACAACCGGAAAAAAAATATGAATCTTAATTTCTGTCTCTTGCTGCGACAGGAGTAAAAATGGAAGGAATGTGGAAGTAATAATAGGCATTCCTATCTATTACCAACCACCACACTGTTCTGCTTACAGGAAATCTGGCCTCTGCTAAGGAACACTAAATTAGAGAAACACAGTCTGTTTCCTCAACAACCCCAAAAACACTGCAACAACTCTCGTCGTGCCGTGCTTATCACTGGAATGTAGACAATCAGAGTACTTATAAATATCCCAGCTTATTTTGTAACCTGATCATAAATTTTATTTTGGTGAGAGAAAGAGGAATAGAGAGAGAGAGAGAGAGAGAGAGAGAGAGAGAGAGAGAGAGAGAGAGAGAGAAGCATTCAGACAAGCATTGATCTTTGCAGAGGGGGAATAATCAGAGCTTATATCAGCCCTGGTAATCCTGTGTGGAATGCTGGGTGGGAACTTTCTTTGCTACTGTATCCCCTTCTCATCCTTAGAAGGCCTGCTGATTTGGCAGAGAGAGGAGAGGAGAAAGAGGTTGATTTTTTTCAGAGCTAGATGCTTGTCGTGTCCCTGCAACCTAGCATTATGTTGCATTATGTTAGCATACTGTTTCCATGACAACGATGTGATCGGCAGGTCATGTGAACTGGTTCACATTAGCTCTACAAACTAGAAATGTGTCTTACGGATGGTGCTAGCATGAGACTGCCAGCACTATGCATAAATATACAGGGTCGTAAGAAGCTAAAATGCTCATAAGATTATTAACAATTCTACAAAACCTGTGACATGGGTGAATGGAAACATCAAATACAGTACAATAATTGTATTCTGCATTGTAAGTCAAACAGAAACCTGAGATGGATTTAGATAATAACAAATTACAGATTAGAATGAACCTTAGCAGGGCTCCAGACTTTTTCCATTGGTGGCACCAATATGTTGGTCAAGAGGCTGCTTCACACACAGTACTTAATATGTTCTCTATTGAAATACACTATTGGCACCCTTGCAGTTTATGCAGATAATGTACAATACCGCCTGAAATAATTAGAAAATGAAACAACTTTCGGTCTTCACACGTTCATCTACCGATTTATAACAGCACATGACAATACAATAAGAATAAAAAAAAATCTCTTATGGCTTCAAAATTGAAGAGTGGCCATGACTGTGATTATTGGCACCCTTTAGAACAATTCAAATCAATTTTGTTGGAGGAAATTCTCATTCGCAGTCCAATTCAATTCACCTGTGACAGATTGCAAGGGCCCACATGATATAAATGAATCAATGTGTCATTGTGCTGCATCAATTGGATAAATAGAAAAGGTGCTACATGAGAATTCACCTCTTGATAGCACATTATCAAGAGGTGAATTCTCATTTGTTTTTTACAATAATGAAATAATGCAATAGTGTGATTAATAGGGAAGCCATGTAGCTCAGCTGGTGTCACTCTGATTAGTATCATCCTTTACAGACAGTACTATACAAACTATGAAAAGGAAGCTATTAAGCATACCTTTAACCATTTTGTGATGAAACGTTATGGGAATGAGAGAACAATAACCCACACAAAGATTCTCTATACTTGCTTCTGTTGGTCATAGCTGAGATGTGACGGGATTGAATGAACAATTGTCCCATTAGGCCATTAATAAGCACCTAATGACTTCACAACAAAAGTTGGGCCCATAGTTGGCTGGATTCTGTTGTTAAGCCTTAATCCTCCTGGAGTGGCCCACTTGACAGAGAACACAAGACCTGTTAATCTGGGCTGGATCACAGGCTCTCTGGGATGTGCACAACAAAGCCTCTCCTACTGACTTATACACGCGCACGCACGCACACGCACACACACAAAGCCCTAAGCCCCTCTAACAGACATTAAACTGAAACCTCCCTCAGTGTTATGTTTTGTGCCCCCTGGAAGACATTGCTGCTTAATGTGGGGCCAAGTGTGGATGCAAGGGTGGTTTTCATCTGAGAATCGAGAGGAGGAGGAAATGTAAAGAGAGGACACACACACACACACACACACACACACACACACACACACACATATCATTCCACTGTGGATGAGATCACATCACATGCTGGAGAGGGTGTGGTCTCAGGCAGGCCACGTATGGAAAAGGAGGATGCTTTTCATGGTTAGAGTAGGCCACTGGCAAAACTCACATTCTGTTTCCCTATCCTGACAGCTGAGTGGTTATGTTAATGGATGAGCATGTAGGCCACAGACTGGCCTAGTAACAAGTCCCTCACATGTTTTGTTGTCTGCTAACAGGCACAAGGAGATCAAACAGGAGGTGTGTTGGACTTGCCCATTGAGGGGGAAACACTTGCAATTGCCAAAGGGTGTGTGTATGTGTGTGTGCCTTTGTGTGCATGTGTGTCTGTATGTAGTCGATGAGTAACATGGGTGAGGGTGAATGTAGGGGTTATGTGTGGGAGTGAAAAAGAGAGCGAGAGAGCAAAAGAGAGAGATGAAAAAAAGAGATGAATGTGGAGACTTAAATCACAGGGTAATGATCTGCTCAATTAGAGAGCCACAGCCATAATTTCCCTGTCTGACTTACAGTCTTTGGAGTAGATTAGGCTGTAGAAGTTGATCTAACAACCTCTGCCACTTCATACATATATTGCTTGTGTGCACCAAGTCGCACACACACCAAACCCAAAACCTTGGATGCTAAGGTAAATCTAGACACGTGTATGGTTTATGACTTTATAGTACTGAACATCAAAAAAGATGCTTTGCTACAGTGCTTTCGCATAGCGTTTGACAAGGACAAATAAAAACATTATTAGTCTCAAAGAAGTTAATATTTTCCCTCCCTTTCATTTCAAATACTTTGATTCTCCCAGACATGCAAACAATGGCTCATTCATGACTGCGGAAACTTGCGTGTCCTTATGCTTACCCAGGGTTCACTCTTTGATATCGTTCCTCATGAGTAGTGTTTCACCTTTCTGTCGTCTACCATTAATTGGACTATCAGACTCACTGAAATTCACTTTGATCCTCCACAATTACAGTGGCATGTGTTTGTGAGTGTGTATATGTGTAAAGCCCTGCGTGTGAATGAGAGTGGTTACAGTGTTTCAAGGTACATCAGTACAAGAACTGGCAAGGTGCAGAGAATGCCACTGACTCCAGACAAAATTGCAACTCTGCACGCAATGCAACATGAGTCCTTTCCCTTACATGGGACAAAGGATGTGTGTGTGTGTGTGTGTGTGTGTGTGTGTATTATGTTCTTTGTTGGGATGTTAAAATGAACCCCCTCTTCCACAACAGCTCTACTGTAGACTGTGTGGTTGACTGGCTATACAGTATGTTAGCTCTCCTGTCTCATACATTTCCATGCACCACATCTCAACATGATAGTCAACAAGCAGATTCCTGTACTGGATGCACTAAGTCCAATTACACATGTGGTCTTGTGTACTTTAGGTAGGTGAGTTCACAAAGTGTGTCACAAGATGCTTGTGTGGCTGGTCTGCAGCATTTATTTCTATGGCTGAGAACCTGGTTGACATGGCAACCCACTACCTTTACAAAGGCGGAGAAGGCCACTCACACTGAATAAACATAGTCGAGCTTATGCAATCTAAGGGTCTGTCTGTGCGTGCATGCATATGTGTGCATGTACATGTGCATATACACTCATGCACGCGTATATGTGCATGGTTTGAATTACCAAAAGCGTTTTTTACTGCTTTGTGAATACAAAAGCCCTTTCTTTAATAGTGAAGGTTCAGAGGAACTTCAGCAAATTTTAGTGGTCAAAGTTATTTTATTATGTAATAGGCTGGCATTGAAAATGTTATTAGGGAGAAAAAAAAGTAGAACTCCTTTACGCAGCAATTCAAACATAAGAATAACCATGTAGGAGAAACTGCTACGAAAAGAAAGAACTGTGACGGAATAAGGTAAAAAGGATTTTTTTTCAACAGAGCATTTGAATCTACCTGTGATGTCAATTAACAATATTACGCATTCTTACAACTAAGTAATAGAAAAACAACGTAAATGGCATGGCAATCAGGAAAAATATCCATCTCTTTTCAACATGTGACCTACATGCTGAACCCAGCTGAACCTGGAGGGCTGTGTTGCTACGCAATCATGTGTATCTGTGTGAGAGAATGTCATTAGTGTTGTGATGACTGAACGTGTGTATATGCCTGCACAGGATTGAGAGTGTGTTTTTTAATAAGAGTAAAGTATGCGGTTGTGTGCACATGTGCAGTGAAAGTGTGTGCACATTGGAACACCAGTGAATGTGTGTGTCTGTGTGTGTCCTGACCAGTAAGGGACAGTTTTCATCACTCCTCAATTCAAGGCCATTCCTGAGGCCCAGCATCACCGGTTGCAGACATCAGGCCATTCCACAGGGAAAGTAGTCACAGTGTTTCCTGTTCTAATCTCCCAGCAGGAGTTGGCATCATCTGAGCATCTCTAACCACTAACAAAGACCTTGACTGTGGGACTCTGCTGAGAGACTAGACAACGCATCTATACAGGTTACAGTGTACTGACATACCATGGGACAATCATGCTGAGTTAACCAGCTCCCCACAAAGGCATTGAGCCATCCAGTATTACTGGCTAACTAATAGGAGTGAGACTCCATTAGCAAACGTAGGGCTATTCTGCCCCCTGAAGGACATTAGTGACACTGTACATAGCTTACTGTACATAGCTGTAAATGGTAGCTAGTTTTCCAGACAGAATACAGTGTAACTAATAGTGTCTAGTATAGCTGAAGGTCTGTTGACATATACAGTAATACCGTTGACAGTCTCAAACAGTGTAAATGCCAAACTTCTATAAGAGTAGTGGGTATTCCTCTGAGAGCAGTTAACAGTTTTTTTTCCACTGGGAGAAAGAGCCCCCTGCTGGTTATAGGCAGACCAGCAAGCTGCACTCTTATTTCAGAGGCCCTGTCTTATTATACTGTGCAGAAACTGTGCAATGTCCACACAAAGTACATTAATTCTGAATGGACACTTTAATGTAGCAGTTGACATGCCCATTCAAGTCACTCGTCACCTCATGAATTTGTACAGTGGTTCATGGAAGAGAGAGTTTAGATCAGATGGATTAAATGCATACTGACACAAACCACAGCAAAATATCAATTTAAGTGCTTCAGTATTAAGAGCAGTAGTAAAAGTGTTAATTAATGAGGTTAAAACTGTTTCAACCATCTTTAACATTCTACCAGCTATAAACATCACAGGATCAAATGCTGCTCGGAAAGAAAAAGTGGAGAACCACCTGCCTTGATGTCGTAATAACACAGCTATGTTTGTGTACTGTGCTATGGTGGAGTGAAACTGTGACTTGAAATTTTCTTTGGGCCTTCTCAGCTCCTCTATTTTTCATCTTGAGATTGTGACAAGAGAAATTAAAAATGTGTGTGAATACCTGGTTTCCAGTGTTGTCCACGATGGGTGTCAGTATGCCTATAATATCAAAGTCAATATGGCAGCAGCCAGTTGAGTATCTAAACAGTTTCTAAACCAATTTCATTTCAATAGCACAATGTCTACAGGGTCAAATAGCCTATAGAAATCTGAGGTCAAAAGCAAGGTTAAATATGAGTAAACAAGGACTTCCTCCCTACGGGTAAAATCTGCACCTGGGCTTCTCATTATTGCTGTGCTCAGAGCCTGCTCGGCACCAAAGAGCACATGTGGCCCAGAGGAAACAAGCTCATCTAGCTCTGACCCTCTCTCTCTCTCTGACTGACTGTCTGTCTGTCTGTCTGTCTGTCTCTCTCTCTCTTTCTCGCTCTCTCTCAAACACACACGCACGCACAAGTGTTATGGGAAAATGTACTGGCCAATTGGGGTTGGATGGAGCATCTCCCTAGTTTGCATGAGTAACTTTACTGGCATTGCCGTCTAAAGTATACAGGGTGTTAGCAAAAATCCATATGCAGCTACACACACACACACACACACACACACACACACACACACACACACACACAAAGAGAAAGTTGGCTGTGTGGTGTGTTCCTGATGCTCAGAGTTGTCGCAGTGCTGCTAGAAGCTGAAAAATACAACATCAACTCCACCTATCCACAGGGAGGGACTGTGACTCTGCTTATTTCTGACACACCTACACTTTGATCCTCTTCAATTTCACAGCTCAAACAGCTTGTTTTCGTCCCCCCTTCCCTTCTCTTTCTGTCACATTCATCTCTTACTATCAGCGCCAGAGCAAATTACCTGCCTCTCTGTGCCAGTATGTGCTCTGGCTTTCAGTTCTTGTCCTACATTCATCCCACATTTTTATGTACAAGACTGATGCATCTGTTAGGTTGAAACAGCCCATGTTATCACCATTATAAAAACAAAAGACAAATGTTAGGCTCATACATGCAAGAGAGCAAACGTGCCAGCATTCTCTCTTTCTCTTTCCCTTCACTTCTTTCTCCTCTTCTCCATTCCTGTCTCCTTGAGGTCTTCACCTGGGGCCCTGGGCCTGGCAAGGCCCTATGGAGCTCTGCCATACACTGTGGGGAGCAAGACATTAATCATGGGGAGAAAAGGAAGAGGAAAGGGCGGCAGGGTTGTTCTGCTCCCCAACCATGTTTTCTCCAGTCTCTCACTCCCTATCAATCTCCCTCCCTTCTAAATCTTTCACAGTCTAAAGAGTCATCACCTTCGAGCCCCTCCACGCCACCCATGTTCCACAGACGTAATGGAAGGTCCAGGCACGCGCACACACACACACAGAAAATATCGAAACCCAACTGAAAATATCTTGCAACAACCTTGAGAATGCAAGCAATGAGCTGAGTAAAAGTGTGAAAGACACAAAAAGCATTTCTCCACACTGCCTATGAAGCAGCAGGTCGCTGCTTCAGGAGGAGGGGTCCAGGGGTTCAGCTCTTATTTTGACAGTCCCCCTGTCCTGGAGAAAATGGCCTCTGTTTGTTTTCCAAGAAGAAACATCTGTGGTGCTCCTGAGAGCAACACACTGCGCTAAAGTTACATGCCGCACTGATGCTCAAGAACGCATAAACACATGTGCACAGTCAGACACATAAACACACACGCAAATGCACACGCACATGCACACACACACACACACACACATAGGGTTACATACTGACACAAACACAAGCAAATGTTCATCTGAAGATAAAGTATCTCTGTTGTATCATACAATTGATATTATTCTGCAGCACTGTAGGCCATGTGTTTTATTATCAGATAGAGTAAAAGTACCATAGAACTTCAAAGACACCCTTAGGAATGTTGCTTCAAGCCTGGGTTGTTGGGGCCCTCTTGACCACAGGCAATGTATATTTCAATGTGAGTGAAGACTGAGGGTGATGTAAGGCTGCCTGAACTCTATAGAAATAGTTGGACGGACAACATCATTGTCTCCTGGCAGTAGCTGGAGTTTGTGTTGCATTACTACTTATTGAACCAAGAAATCCAAGGCTCAAAAACAATTCTTGCGCAAATATTGTGTAAGCATGAACATATTGCACTTGGCAAGAGCATCTGGCCTTTGTCACAGGTCTCTTTTTTTAAATTTGAAAAAAACAACAACTCTTCAGGCCCTATCCAGTATGGAGAGTGGTACAGTTCAATGGCTACCACTGGCCCTAGTGCTCTGAAGACAAGGGGAAAAAAAAAAAATCACACCACCTCACTTGAAACCATATAGACAAATGCATTCTTTGAGATATACTTTCTTCACAGAAAGGGGATCTCATCTTATCTTGAGCCAGTTCGTTTTTACACAATCTCGAAAATCTCCTCTAATGCAGTCCTCAACATGATCACTAGGGGGCACTGTTACACTGCCGACCTGCCAGCTCCAGACCCCCCTGGCCTCTTTCAAACATGCACGCACACACACACATACACACACAGACACACACTCCTAAACACTGCTGCCACAACTGAGCTGTTTTCTCTCATTCTCCTGTGGGAGATCAGCGTCATTTTTTACTGTGTCCAACTTCTCTGTCTCAGATAAAACATAGTGGTTGTGGCCCAGATGTGAGAGACCAATACTAAACCTGCTGAAACATAGTCACTTTCTCTCCTCCTCCACTCTATGTGCTTTTCTATTTCTACTTTCTAGATACTCTTCACTGTTAGGTACTCCTCAAATATATGTATAGAGAAAAAAAGAACATTTGATTACAAACACATACAATTTTCGCTGTTGCCTTTTTTACTTTGTTGCATATTGGATGAGATGAAAAAACTTTTTCAGCATCTTCCCTGTGACAGTGCTGGAGATAGAAAGCTTTCTGTGGCGCTAAAGCATGTTTTAAGTTTATGCAGTTTTAAACTGAAACACATGCATGCACACACACAAAGCATGCACATCAGTATAAATAACTAATATAGGGTGACATGGATGAAAGCACAAGAGCAAAACTGGGACAAATATATTTGTTTAAAACAGAAAACATGATGTGTGTTTGGATTCTAAAATGAGGACAGTGGACACGAGTCCTGAATGGTTTCTGATGTTGTTCAGCTGTGTTTTAGTAATTGCAACTTTGAGCAAAGCTCAGACAGGTGTTTTAACACAGCTACTATTCTAATCAACCATGCAAGCTAACAAGGATCATATAGTTTCACAGGTAGTGGTCACTTTTTTCCATCATGCCAATGTCCAGAAAGCATTCCAGTCAAAGTACAGTGACCCTACACACATTTTCTTTCAAAATAAATAATAGAGGGACAGTATACCTTGGGCCAATGCTTGGGTCAGACATGTAGGATCATTAAAATGGGTCATTTTTCAAACCACAGGTGGGAGGTGCCATGACTCACACAGAAATTGTGACCTGTAAACTGGTGATGCTGGTTGAATATGGTGGCTTGCCCTCCTTTGCAATGTTACATAATTGCAGAGTGTCATATTGGACATGGGTACACATTTGAGAGAGACACTAAAAGATAACTTCAGCAGCAAACGCTTTGAAATAACAAAGGTAAATATGAAAACATGCTGGTTATATCAAACCTGAATGCCAAACTTTTATACTGGTTCATGTGTATTGCTGTCTATTACTTTTCAACGGATCACTTCAATGGGGAACCAATCATCTCAAAGGCCAGTGGATAAAAATGGGGAGAATGAAGCAAGTCTGGCAGTGTCACTACCCAAAACCATACAGAGAGAGAATATGCCAACTGATGTGTCTATAAGATAAAACTCTGCAGATGTATTCAGGTGCAGGCTCCTTTCACAACCTGAACAAGACAACAAAAGCCTATTCACAAGAAGCTCTGCATCAGAGCATCCTATTAAAGAAATACAGCTCTGCAGTGATACTGGGAGCTTTTGTCACTGACAGGATGGGGAACATAGTCACTGCAGCTGGATCCCAAAGTGAGCATGGAGAGATTATCCCAAGCCTCCAGCACAGAGTGTGTGAGTGATACAGAGAAGGAGATTGAAAAGCTGTGCGTGAACTGTGTTAAGCTCCGTCAGATGAAAATGCTTGATAAGGTGACAAAGGTGCTGGCGAAATATGGCACCTCACATTTTAAGGGTCTTCATGTTGGGAGATTGAAAAAAAACAAAAACCCCAGAAGACTGAAGATCTGGGTTAATGGTGTCTTCCACATCCAGATGAAGATCGACCTCGCCAGAATGATCCATTTCATCAAACTCACACCATCGAGAGACAATCAAAACAAAAAAGAATGCCAGAAAATCTGTGAAGGTAATTTTAATCCAGTATATGGATGAGTTGGAGGAGCGGTTGGCGTATTACAGACAGTATAAGACCTCCATGGTAGAGATAACGAAGAGCGAGGGCTGAGGAAGAGCAACCAGCAACAGGTCGGTTTGACTAAAAGTACGAGGAGATGGATGAAAATTTGTTCAACTGCTCAAAAAATGCCAACTGCCATCTCACAGGGGTGAGATGGCACCTCTGCTAGAAACAGGTGAACAATAAAAAAAAACTCATTACGAAGAGAAAAAAAGAGCACTCTCTAAAAAAGGGATTTAACAAGTACTGTACTGTACAAGTTCAAAAGATATCAAAAGTGCTATAAGTTGTATAAGTGCTATAAGCTATAAGTGTGTGTAAATTGTTCAGTGGGCGAAAGTGCTTGGTAGCCTGGTGGCAAATGTTCAATCTTATCCACTAGGAAGCATGATAATGTGCATCGCAGCCAGTCTGGCCTGCACAGTTAATGCCATGAGAGTAGCCTGGCTGCTGCAAGCCCACAGCGCCATACTAATGAAGAGCTAGAGGAGAAGAAAGGCCCCAGGCCAACCTCACTACTGGAGTTATCATTCATGATCATAATTAATGATGGAGCAAGGGTGCATGATATGGTGGAATATCCTTTCTTCTTTCAAGGCTGCTTGATCACTTTATGAAATTCACCCAGACACACTGAGAACCAGCAATACAAATGTGGGTGTAACTGCTTGTGGTTTGTGTAAGACACTTGGAATGGACAATCACTAGAGTAATATCTGCAATTTGAGCACAGACACCCATGATAATAAAAAAGAAGGAAAGCTGCTGTATCTGTGGGATAACAATGCAGTTGACCATTAAACTGAGATTCAATCTTTAATAATGACGCCACATGAAAGGTTGAATCTGTAAGAAAGTCACTCTGGATAAGAACTAAATGCCTAAAACTGAAACGTAAATATACTTTCATACTTTCATAATTTATTAGAATTTGTTTAACAAGCATACTGCCAGAAGTGCCAAACCAGGGACAGATTCACAGAGGAATATCTAAATCAATCATTCAAGAATGGTGAGGACCCTGATAGGGCAGTTTAGATGCTTTTCACCGGAACCCTCAACATAACAGTTGAGCTGTGTTCATACAGTTTGCAACAATATTTACAAACAAAAACATTTCACCAAGAGAAAAACGGGTCTCAGATCAGCCTCTTATTTGTACATACTTTAAGCATATGGGCCTTAAACACCCTACGTTAGCTTACATTTCGCAGACCCTTCAGTGCTTCACAACCATTTTGTGCCCCTGAACTATTTCAATAAGCTCCATTTGAGTGTGCAGAGGGCGTTCTGTAAATGTACACCTCCTGAATGAATAAGCACTTCCTGTTTCAGCTGGGGTTGGGGTTCAAGAAGGGGGGCTAGAATCTGAAATGTATACAGCCATGTCCCATTCTCTGTCTCCCTTTTTCTCTCAACTCGAACAAAACTACTTCGAAAGCAAAGAGCAGGATTTTGATTTCAGTTCACTTGCAGACGCTTAAACAATCCAGCGAAACTCCTCACATACTTATTAAATTATACTATGGCTCTATTACACACAACTTTACTGGAGTGTATATCAAATGAATGGCCAATTTTACAACTACAATAGAAACACTCTGTTTCCATTAAATCACCTTCAGTAAACAGAGAGATTCAGTTTCAGAGGAAAAACTGTCCTGGAGAGGGGGCGAAAGAAACAAGAAAAAGATGCAAAGACAAGACTTTGTGCAAGAAAAAGTGCTTGCAAAATGTTTACTAGTGTCACTCGTGACGACAGACAAGCTCACGCAAACGCAAATACGTGT
>OOFE01011076.1:0-12126 GCA_900323365.1 Monocentris japonica
TCTTGGCACACTTTGGGCCCCTTAGTACCAACTGAGCATCGTTTAAATGCCACAGCCTACCTGAGTATTGTTGCTGACCATGTCCATCCCTTTATGACCACAGTGTACCCATCTTCTGATGGCTACTTCCAGCAGGATAATGCACCATGTCATAAAGCTCAAATCATCTCAAACTGGTTTCTTGAACATGACAATGAGTTCACTGTACTCCAATGGCCTCCACGGTCACCAGATCTCAATCCAATAGAGCACCTTTGGGATGTGGTGGAACGGGAGATTCACATCATGGATGTGCAGCCGACAAATCTGCAGCAACTGCGTGATGCTATCATGTCAATATGGACCAAAATCTCTGAGGAATGTTTCCAACACCTTGTTGAAAGTATGCCACAAAGAATTAAGGCAGTTCTGAAGGCAAAATGGGGTCCAACCCGGTACTAGCAAGGTGTACCTAATAAAGTGGCCGGTGAGTGTATATACTGTATATATAAAAGGAACCAGAGCTGTGTTTCTTCAGGACTCCCTGCCCACGGGTGACGGAGCTTCAGAGGCTTTAAAAGTATGGAGGACAGAAACGGCCATAATTATAAATAAATCTATAAATAAATACAAAAATAAATATATTGATAAAATATGCAGAGTAATCCGTCAATAAATAAATGAAAAAAATACAAGTGAATAGAATTCAATAAATAAATGAGCAAAACAACGCATAATCAAGATAAAATAAATAATAAATTTCCTTTTTCATTTATTTCCCTACTCATTTATATCAGTATTTATTTATTTATGTATTTCTTATGTTTGATTGACACAGCCTCATTATTATAGTAGGGAGAAATACAGAAATGAATAAACAGTGAAATAAATATATTGGGAAATAAATAATTTCTCTTGTTAATGCATTGTATTATTTATAAGAGTAAGATAATTCATTATCTTATTTATTCATTCATGCTATTTATAAATTTATCTCATTTATTAATTTACACTCATTACTATTTTAACATGTATTTCTTTTTATTTTTATTAACATATTTCTTTTCTTATTTGTTCATTTATTTATAATTATGGGTGATTCAGTCCTCCACAGAAAAGGAGCATTCACAAAGAAGCAAATACCAAGTTAGCCTAAATGTGTGCCTAACGTGTTTACAGTAGGCCTATAACCAAAATAGTTTCTCTGTAGTGTCATAATCACAAAGACAGCACATGTCAAATCAAACAGAAGCAGCATGCTGGCCGTATCTTTAGAAGAACATATATGCAGGAGGACGGAGAGAAGCGGCTTGCTACTGTGAAAATCCACCCACAGACTTTTTAGAGCTTCTCTTGCTCTCTGTGTTGCTCTCTCGCTTCCCTTGTTTTTCTCTCACTCACACTTCACACATGCTGTATAGTACATATGTATGTATACACCCACCTACACGTGCGTTCACGCACACACACACATACACACACACACACACACAGTAAAATCAATGGTAACTGTAGCCTATTCAATGTAATGCCACTGGTACTGAGTAATTCTTGTTCTTCATGTTTAGTTGTTGTGACACAACCTGCTGTGACAAACTGACTATTGATATTCTCTTACAATAAAAGATGTTTGAATAGAAAACCCATCTGTCTCGATCAAATGTGCCTTTTTATTTAAAAAACCTTATTTTTAAGGAAAACTACTATAGATTTTGTGTGTGATTACTCTTAATAATGAAATATATATCTATTTTTATTTGTGGTTACAACAAACAAATTGGCCCTGTGACATAATGTAACATCAAAGCAATCAACCTCTATAGCGGCTGCTTGAGGCAAAGGCCAGGACATTTTGCTATAATGAAAAAAAAAAAAAGAATGCTCCCAGCAGCAATTTCATGGCTGCTGAAGCTAGCAGTGGGTAGGTGGTAAAATGGCTTTATTCCAGGTTCAGTAAAAAAGGGACAGTGAGAGAGCATAGGGCTTCATTGTGTGCATAATGTGACAGACGACGACTCTCATATCACTTTAAAAATAAATTAATAAATAAATAAATTTGTCTTGTTCAAAGGGGTTACTGAGTTGCAGAGGTTGCAATCGCAGCTTCTGTATATTGGGCTGTCACTTGGATAGTGATAACAGTTTATATACGCAAAATAAAAAGAGAAATAAATACCAGTAGTGCATAGCTTCATCCATATTTCTTTAACATTATTTCTCTTGTGCATTTTATGGCTTCTCTGTTGTGCCCTTTCTTGTCAGCGTGTCCAAGCTGATTTATTCTCCTTATACATGCATAATTTAGTTGTTATGAAGCCGGCGTGAAGGAGAGGGACACTAAAGCACAAGAGGCATATGTGTGTGTGAAGTCTCAGCTTGGTGCAACTGATGTGCCATTATAGTGGCTGTGATGACACCACAAAGCCAAGGCAGCAACCTGCGGTCTGTGATACAGACATGGTTGCAGTGGAGAGACGTCATCCGCCCTTATCATCTCAGAGAGTATAAAACAATCCATGTGGGCACTAATGTTGCATTTGACTAGACATGATCCATATCTAGAAACTAAGAGCAATACTTGTGTAACAAATTGAAAAAACTGATGCCCTGCATTCTGAGATCTGTAAACCAATGGGGGGGTCACACATATGGTTTTGGGAGAAAGAGAAAATGCAAACTCAACAGTCACCGCAGGACACAACAGGAGAAAACACATAGAATAACAGATCTCAGCCTCACCAGCCCTTCCAAACTGGATTTGTAAAAGAAAACAGTAACATTTCTTTCATTCTAGGTGTTCTATCATTGATTAGACTCTGCTTTAGACGTTGCATTGTACATTCAATAATGTATCACATTGCTTGATCTGCTACGTTGTTTACAACAGTAAAGACAGCCCAGAAACACTACAATCAAATTAAAGGGCACATTTGATTTGGTTCCTCATCAAAGGCATCCAGGAGAACAGTGGGAAGCGTTCACTGTTTGAATATTTCAGGAACAAAGACAACCGTCTCTGGATAGCCAATTAGGGGGATTGCTGAAGAATAGGAGCAAGGTCCACTTTAGTTCCAGTGTAGCTGCCTCTGTCTGATTGCCCCCTACCCTCTGCCGTCTCTGTCTTTCTATCTAGTTTGGCAGAAGCTAGAGAAGATGGGGCTAACTATGTGCGGTCATCTAATCATCCCATTCACGAGCCTCTTGGCCCCGCTGGCACCTCACTCTGTTAATTGTGCCAGCCTGGAATTATCCTGTCTTATCAACAGGGTCTTGATTGTGAGTTATGAGGATTTAATAGAAGGCCAAGTGGTCTTTGACTGATGCAGCCCAAAAACGATAATTCATTTTGCTTATTTTCAGTTTTTGGTACGTATACCTGTATAGAGTCTTAGCAGCACATGTGCTGATTTGCACATGTTCAAATCAAAATGCCCTACAGAACTCATAGGCTTATGTCACATTTAAATCTGGTCTGTACTGTGTCTACATAGCAAACACAACTCCTTGGCATCTGCAGGTATTGAGCTGTGCTATAAAGCATGATAAATACAACCCTGGACACACAAAAGAGGAATATCATCAGGGTCTGCATTGCCATAGTTTCACAATATAGTGGAATTGAATTACCCCACTAGGGATGGTAATTTGCCACACCATAAAGACATACTTCAATGACACAGTCAATTCACAATATGAATGAATGACTATTAAGAACAAAAGACATGTTTTATTTACATGAACAAATGTGGCCTGTGCTATGTAACCTCATATCACATTAACCACAAACCTTTGATCTTAAGTGTTACAGATTCTACTCCTCTGAACATACTGTGTCAGAGACATCAGCAGGTGGGTTGGGCAGTTGAAAGGTCATGATATGGGAGCCTAATTCCCCCCTAATTACTGAGTGGAGGAGAGCAGCTCGGCCCCTCCCTATACACAGAGTGCACACTGCGTGTAGGACTCCGCCTTCCTCAAGAGGGCCTGTTCTTGGCAGCCCAGAAACATTGTTGTTGTTTTTTAACCCTAACCCTAAAAATAAAACTTATAAACCATAATTTATATCTATTCAAAAAATGATCTGGTGCTCAAAACAGCAAATAATTTGACATTACAGCTCATAGACGATATCTCATTTTATTTTGAAAAACTTTATAGATGTATGGATCAGAGGAAAAGGGGAAGGCTTCCTTCTGGTACACATCTGTGCAAACACAAATAATTCCAGTGCTCTGCCTCATGACAAGCCAACTCATAAGTGTTGTGATAATAACTAATGGCACCAGAGCAGGTCGAACCTATACTCTCACAGTTGAAAGACTTTTTATTTACTCTAATGGGCCACATTGATCACTGAATTTTGGATTTTATCTTGGCACATCTTGCAAGAAAAATGAGCCTACAGGTTGATGCTTTTTTCTCTAATTTTCTGAGCACATGCTGGGACTCAAAGAGGCTTTTAATTTGCCACATAAAAAGTGCCTTGAGTACACAGCATGCTTTTGGCCCCACCACACTGTCTGTATCTCCCAGTGTTGGGGAAAAGCTTCACTATCACTACAGTTTGCAGGAGATGTTACAAAGACCGTTTTAAGTTTACATATAGCAGAAAGTTAACATTCCTTCTATTGTTTTCTGTGAAGAACTGAAATTAGGTTGTTTGATTTGGGTTTGGTCCAGACAGTAGTCCCTAGTGTTTTTGGTTTTTTGGGTAGTAGCTTTGCTGTGGTTCAACTTCTTCCAGTGTTAAGAACAGAAAATAGTAGCTTGTGAAACTAGCTCACCCAACATTGGTTCCTGCAATCAATAATTACTGTTTTTCCTTAGGCCCTTCGTCAATAAAGTTTGCAAAAATGTAAGCGACAAAAGATTTTTATCTTTTGTCAGTGTATGGTCTTCCCATAACAGTCACAAGTGCTGCAGCAACCTCTAATGATCAATACATGCACTTTTTTGTTCCAGATAAGTTGCTGTTGCATTGACTCCACTGCAATTGGGGTCATTAGTGAATGAAAGAAGTGCCCTTGAGATATCTTTGACTGACTGCTGGAATACAGCTTCCACATGGCCGGTTTTTGTTCAAAGAAGAAATGACTTCATGGAGCTATAATGATGATATGGCATTGAACACAATTTCAATGGTAGTCACAAATGTCAGCAGTTAAATGATAAAAGTAAATAGTGCTTGCTGTGCAGCAGCGAGCTGGATCATTTTCCTCCTAACTGTATCACATTCACAATATTGATTGTCAGCAGAAATGATGGAAAGAGATGACAGGCGACAAGACGTTGTTCTTAATTTGTCATCACCTCCCTCGTGTAGCAATGAATGGAGACCACATCGATGTCTTGACACAGTCTGAAACCCTGTGTGTCTCATACCACCATCCAGGTCTTACAAAAAAAATATCACTTGCTCTCTCCAAATTGCCATTCACAAAATGTCAATGGAAAATAAATGTTCTTTCACAATGTCAGAAGAGACAATGGGTCAGCTTTTACTTACAAATTGTTTTATTTTGTAATGTAAGTTGAACTGAGTATTCTGAGGACTGACAAAATCACCAGAGCAGAGAGAGAGGCGGAGAGAGACTGAAAGAGAAAGAGCAGTGATGAAGGAAAGGGAGAGATAACAAATGTAGCTACTGTTTAAGTCCCATTTTTACTGCATGCACTGCATGTTACAGTACTAGGTATTGCTTAGAAACACTCTCTTTGTTCTCAGCTGTCAAAAGGCACAAGAAATGGTCTGGCCACCAGTGGTTTGATAAGCTTTGTTTCACAATACCTTTTCTTGTCTACTTTACTGTATTTAAGGAAGAATAGGTTGCTGTCAACTACTACAACAACTACAGGATAGATACAGTATGGATGCATGATTAGATACAGAAAGTTCTACAATGGTGACAACAGTAGATGAGGGGGTTAGAGATAATGTAACAGTGACAGGGAGCACAAATGTAGATGTGCAGGAATAAGGGAGAGAAAAGAAGGGTGAAGGCATAAAGTACAGTTCGGGGGAGAGAGAGCAAGAAAGAGAGAGAAAGACTCATAAATCAAGTGGAGGTGAGATTGCTGAATCAGGGTTGATTGTGCCTTGGAGAGACAATAAAGCCTGTAATCATCTGTCTCTGCTGCACAGACCTGGCAATTATCTGCCCATACCTGACCGCTAGAACAAAAAGGGCAAGATCCATCTCCATTCACCCCCATGCAGCCCCAGCTTTGAAAGGGGGGATTCTTCTGCTGACGCAAACTGAAGAGTTGGAAAACAATATTCACTCTTGGAGAGCTAAGAATTGCAAAGAGAAAAACAAGACAGCGTTTGGCCCGAGATTGAAACTGTTATGTGGACGGGCCATTTTTCCGGCCAGACATAGGTCATGTTTAGGTCATTCAAAAGGACAAGTAGTGATATCTGTCACTAGAAAGGGCCATAGTGCCTTGCATTGTATTTCCACTGCTAGGACTTTTCACTTCTCTGCATGCAAACACACACTCAGTCGCACACACACACACACACACACACACACACACACACCCACACCCACACACACACACACCCTCAGATACACACTCTATATATTACCTTAGATAAAAGAAGAGTAGCCAGTCATTAAGCTGGTCAAACACATTCAAAGGAGGACCCATTTGCTTCCAATGCAGCTCCTTCATCATAACGTCTGCTTTCAAACAGCCGTCTGACATTGGCATTTAGACTACAAATTTCCCTCCATTTGCCTCCAATACATCAGAGCCAGAAGCACATGGACAATCCCTCTCAGACTGAAAGCACTGCACTAAGGCCTAAAAGCATTTTTTGCCAGTCCAATAAAGGAGCCAAATGCATGGTGTGGTTGTAATTAATCTATTCTATTGACTGAATAAAAACCCTTGGTGGAAGTCAACTAGTGAATGTTCTTTTTGCAGCACACTGTTTTTCTCCCTAACAGGAGAGTTTGGAGAATAATTGCAATTTTGACTTCAGTACTGTGGGCAATCAATGCTTTTATCAAACACACAAATTAAAAGGCAAAAAGCACTCAAGAAAGTAATAAATTGCAATGGGGGCCCTGTGTCACAGAGCATGACCAGACATGTCATTGTTTATTTATGTACTGCAATGACAAGCAGACAAGGCAAAAATCTGTCTGAACACATTGCTTGCAGAGCCACGCCATGATAAAACACATGATTTGTTTTTGGTCACTTATGTTTGAAACAAATGTTTACCTTTAGGTCAGAGAGCCAGCTCAGCTGTCACCCTGGCTTATTGGGTACTATTAGTCTGAAGAGGCAGCAATTATTAGTAATTTTTCATTACCAAGCAACATTTCTCTAGATGTCAATACAACAAAGTCATAGCATAGTTGGACAACAAAAACACAATGGAATGCAAGGGAATTATGTTCAATTGATTCTCAAGGTGACCCGACACATTTCCATTCAAAGACTGAATGCAGAATCATAAATAAATAAATAAATACATTTTAAATCACTAGACTTCACTGAAAACAGATGAAAGGCATCATCTGCCAATTTTACTTGCACTTCAGAGAGAAAAAAAACCCCACCAAACCCTGAAGACTATTTTCCCTTGTCACTCCTCCTGGTCTAGCCGGCAGCCAGTGTCCATATTGCTGGAGGAGCTGTACTACCTGATAAGCAGAGGTAGAGGCACTCTGACACATCTGTCTGCTTGATGAGCCAAGTGTCAAAGCCCCCAAAGTGTTGGATGGAGTGCATCAATAAACAACTTTAATCCTCTCCTGGGGCCAATGTCCTCCCACTAATAAGGGATCGTGTTACACTACTGGCAGTAAGGGGAAAGGCAAAAGCTGCTTGGCATGGGCCTCTGCAAGGGGATGTACGGTACACAGGGAGTTGTCTGTACACATGTAGAAGGTGGTAAATCATATGCGGCTGTAGCCCTTATCGCTGGACTGATATGATGTTTTGTTTCTTTCTCTTTCTCTCTCCCCCTCACTCATTCTTCCTCTATCGCTTTTCTCTATTGAAAGTATGTCTGACATTGCTCTCTCTCACTCTTCTTTTTTCTTTATATTTCGATTTCCATCCCCACCTCCATTAGGCATCCAACTCTGCTCCAGACAGTCTCACCTGCCAGACAGAGAAGGGATGGCAGAGGGATGCAGACTGGGAGCTGGGCAGCAGTGGTTGTGCTAAAGGACGTGTGGGTTGCTAGCATCCGCAGGGAAGCTGCAATGAGTGTCCTACTCAGTGACCCTAATTAACCACATATTATCTCCAGGCTGCGTGGAGGATTAAGGCCCTCAGCTCTGGACCCTACAAGCCTTGAGGCCCAAAGACAGAGGACTCTGCACTAAAGCACACTTCACATTCTGCCTCAGAGCGAGACACGGGGAGGGGTGGGAGTGGGTGAATGAACCAGAAAAGAAGACCCAAACGGAGCAGAGAGCACACTGCAGAGATGACAGGTTGCTTGAAGCATATCTGCAGGTCAAGACCTTTCCATAATGAGCAGATAAACACAAACCCTTCGGGATGCCACGTGCAGCAGAGGAGGGGCAGGGAGCCACCTCTTTTGGCACCTTCACAATCATTGTTTTTAAAGAGAAAGCCACAATATGACTTTGAGTGTCAGCACATATCTGTGTCCTTCCCACTTGTCTGGGTGGTGTTTGAACGAACTGAAGTTACTGTAGGTAGATGGGATTATTATTCTGCTGACAGATAATGAGCTCATTTTCTGGTTTGACATTAGAAATCCCAGAAAGGAAGACTCGGCCATGTTGACAGGGTGTCAAACACACGACATTGGTGTATTAAACCAGTGTCTATTGTCAAAAAAGCAATGCAATCTGGGAACTATACAAAACCTTCATTGATGCAACACAATAAGCAACCCCCCCAGGCACAGACTCTGATTTCTGAAGAAACCATT
Source organism: Monocentris japonica (assembly GCA_900323365.1). Lineage (NCBI taxonomy): Eukaryota > Metazoa > Chordata > Actinopteri > Trachichthyiformes > Monocentridae > Monocentris > Monocentris japonica. Next base: position 8,906 of record OOFE01011076.1, read on the forward strand.
TTAGAGAGTAGCAGCTGTGACATACCTCATTTCAGATGAAAGACGAGCCAATATCAACAGCATGATTAAACAGAAGATTAACTGACACAAGCCAGCTTACTGTTACAAGAATTTAAAGGTTATGCCTCATAACACATGCAATTTCTTAAAGTGCTACTACTCTCTAAGCTAGTATGTATTAGCTACTGGTCACGTATACATTGCATAGATAGCATTTCAGATTTACACCAAACTTCTGTTTAAAATACAGTGATATTAATGGATCAAGAGGTGAACCGATCCTCTGCTAGCACTGGTCTGCAGCTGCAATTTTGAGTTTACATAACACTCTCGTGGGTCCATGCTGTAATTTAAGCTGTAAACCAATTCCTGACTCAAGGCCTGCAGTGTCACCTACCTCGATCGGTGTCATAGAGGTAGACAAACTTCTGCCACTTGTAGTGAGAGAGCAGGCTGAGGACAGCACCCCGGAGGGCGGGGCGCATCTGGATGACAAACTGCACCTCATTATCGGTGGGGTAACTGGGTGTGACGAAGGAGGTGTGTAGAGCACCGCAGAAGGAGGTCAGGGTGTTCATAGACTTCTTGTCGTAGAATCCGAAGATGGCGTACACTCCACGGGAGAACTGGGAGCAAACTGCAAGGACAGCAGGGAGTGAGAGGACATGAGTGTTAAGGCATTTGTCAGAAAGCGTGCATACACATACACACATGCATGCCCCACCACCATAGCCAGTAATAAGTAAATGAGGTTATTCGACCCACCCCAAACGATGAAAGGTCCTACTGAAACCAATTACAGCCTGCTGTGACTGTAAACAACCACTACTGCACTTAACTATGGATTTACATAAAAAGCAATATCAGCTATATGATGATTTAAAGTCGAACATTACTGAAATATTCATCATGTGTCCCTTGCTGATTTCCACTTTCCACTGAAATGAAAAAAGAAAAAAGTGTTGCAAAGCCAGCTTGGCTCATACTACTTTAGTTCACCGCGTCAGTTCACTCATTTACTGCTAGCTAGATTACAAGCATGTAGTTAAACTGCTGATTGATGTTGTGTATTTAGGGCCGCCTACTACTCATCTTTAACATCTTTTTGAAAGGAACATCTTGCTGCCAAAACAGCATATGGCATGGAACTTTTGTTGAGAAATATGAATGTCTTTTTGGAGGTTTTGTGTATTTAGTCAGTGGGCTTACATCAGCAAGAACACACTCTTATTTATGTCTGGCCTGGACAGCTCAGTTGGTAGAGCATGAGACGCCCAGTCTCAAGGTCTTGGGTTCAATCCCCACGTAGTGTAAACTGTAACTTGTAAGTCGCTTTGGATAAAAGTGTCTGCTAAATGACTGTAATGTGTAATAATAATGTAATACTCCTTTATTCTTCTCTTTCTGGAATTCTTAACTACTCTTGCACCGTGTGGTGGAAATCTTAGGACTCCAACCTAGGTTCGTCAACCTTAATGTCAATCATCAACAGACAAAAGAGAGGAATTCATGGGGTTTGAACCCATGACCCTCAAACTAAGAGTCTCATGCTTTACTGACTGAACTAATCGGGCCCAGTTAACTAGCAACCACCTAGTACACTCTAGCAACCACCTAGTAATATGCCTGCAACCACCTAGTACACCCTAGCAACCACCTAGGACACCTTAGCAACCACCTAGTTACACCTGAGCAACCACCTAGTAACACTACTTATCAGCAACCACTACTTATCACCTATCAACCACTTAGTAACATCCTTTTTGAACACCAAATTTGTTTTACATCATGCTGATATCACTTCAAGCAGAATAACAATTTAAGATACCTTAAAACACTAAATATGTCTAAAATATTGAGCTTTTTGTTGAACTTTCAAACTGAAGCATGCACACACATTTTTTTTCAGAAAATGTAACCTTTACCAGTTTTCATATTGCATATTTACCCAAAGGAATTATTAGATTTTCAGGATTACACTCTACAGGTAGTGTTTTCATAGCCTATAGTAAACCAAACAGAATGAGAGCCTCAGTAATATATGCATTAGTGTTTATCAATATGCCCAGTTGCATGTGATGACATTTATTCAGAGGCAAAAAAAAACATTTCTATTTATTTGTATATCCGTCATGCACTCGGGTGTGACAGCATGAATTGTCAGGCAGGACAAATTCCACCCACAGTCAAAAGCCATTAACGTGTAAGCTCATATTTAGAGCTGCAGGTGTGTCGTTGTTTCCTATGCTGTCATGAACGGCTGTTCACTTGTTCTGATTGGCTCTCAAGTGTTCTTGTTGGTCTAATAACCACTCCTAACATCTGCAAATACCAGAAGTACAATGACTTGAGGACAGAAGGAGCGATCCAATCAAATCCTCTTTTGACACCTTAATGTCATACCAGCTACAGTACGTTCACAAAAATAGAGCATACAAGAGAAATATGAGAGCCAGTATAACGTCACAGCATTGTCTGAGGTCATTAATGCTGAACTGGAAACAATTATTCACCAACATGACAGTTCTGATCCTGCGCTTCCATCCTAACCAAGCACGAGATGCAATCACGCACGCACACACACACCTTCCCCAGTTGATTTTTTTTCTGCCAGTGAGAATTTTTCTCTCTTTTTTTTAATAAAGGATGTAGGTGCGAAAAAAATCTTAAAGTATGTGCTAACCTTTATGATACTCAGAGGGCAACATGACAGTGTTCACATTTTTTTTCTCTTATTCACAATTGCTGCGTGAACGAGAGATCAAGGAATTGGTGGGTCTTGCCTCATCCTTCTTTAATTCCATTTCCTCCCTATCTGTCCTACCACAGACACCTCTCAAGCTAAAGGCATCCTTTCTCAGCACTCACACAGGCATGCAGACACAGAGATACTAATGCATGCACGCACACACACACATACATGCACGAGCGCACACACACACACACACACACACACACACACACACACACACACACACACACTTCTTGATAAGTGAATCAACAGATGGACAGCAGTATTGTGGGTAAGTGATGCTGGGTGAGTGGTGCAATCTTCTTCTCTGAATGGGAGCCAGTAGGAGTTCTAGCCCTCTGCGAGGCCCAGTTTCTCTACACTCCCTCTTAATTTGGGCCAGTACTGACACAGAACTTATCCTAGGGGACCAGATCTGGCGGCCTCTTTCTCTCTGCTCAGCTGTCCTCTGCTTATTAGGTTGAGCTTT
>OOFE01011079.1:5128-17201 GCA_900323365.1 Monocentris japonica
AATTCAATTGTCCCCCCCTCACTGCTAACTAAGACATTTACATGTACGTAGATTGAAGATTCTTCTAAATACTGAGAGGATTTTGAGTCTTCAGAAAAATTGTCCTCACTAATCTTTTACTAATGTCCACTTGAAGTCAGTGTGCCTCAGTCTGATTGATAATTATTGGCCCTAAATAAGATTATATTCTAAAAAGTAAGTCTAGTGTTTGGCGTCTATAATTGTCAGGACCACGGACTGACCATAAATCTTCTTAATTTTTTATTTGATTTAAAAAACTCTAATTTATTTAACGGGATATTTCACCAATAATAGCCATTTTGTCCCAGACATCAGTGTAATTCATTTTGCAGAAAGATTTTTGCTAAGGCTTTTGTTCAGTAGGTAGTTGGTTGTAGTTCTTTGCATTGATCTGAACTCCTAGAGATCCTTGTTCACTGAACCAAAATTATCCTATGAGTTAATTTGACACCTTTATTTTCCTATTTTCAACATTTTATTGAACTGATTTTAACTACATGGAAGAGTCCACTGGACACAGAGAATGAATTCATTCAATCATTTAGCCTATTAACTTTGAATCACACTCAAGCCCAATATATTTGTGCAAGCTTTGTTTTTTGATAAAGTGCTCTTTCAAGTGAAATGCTAAAAAAGGTCTGTATATCTTGTTTTATTTGTATCAACCCCGAATAAATAGATCTTGGAAATGTTCTATTTTAAGTCATGTGGCTGGTTTCCTGTGAAAGCCAACAAGTGTGGTTGTGAACCAGGCCATCTGCAGAGCTCCACAACATAACTCAATCCATGTCAAGGTTATAAAGTACACCACATGCCAAATACAGGTGCGAACCAGGATGCAGTGTATCCACTGGAGGTGTCCACTGAAATTTGTACATGTTGCTGCTATCTGTTCATTTTAATTTAGCCATTAGTTTAGAAATATCAAAATATCCAGCTAATGCAGTGATTCTAAGATAAATTGGATTGTTTTTGTTCATCAGATAAGTTGACTCATTCAAAGGAAGTATATGCATCGCTACCGTACCATTAACTTGATATCCGTCAGTCAATCAATGGTATATCAATTATAGTCACTGGTATAAATGCAGGTTTTTAAAGGCATTGCCCCAATTTAGTGCCACAATTACATTTAACAGCTTTCTTAGAAGATTAACAAATAAGACCATTTCAGGCATATGTCAGTGCAACCCACCCCCCATTGAATATGATTTTTCCAATAATCACGCACATTTTTGCAAGATCCTGATTGGTCACCAAATCCATGGGGGTGTGGTCTGTTAGGAAAAAAGGAGGTGGAAGTTTCCATATAAACTAGGCTCCAGTTGAAGTCTCTCTCTCTCTCATTAACAGGATCAAACAGCAACCATGAGGTCTCTGGTCTTCGTTCTGCTTATTGGAGCTGCTTGTGAGTATAAGTCTCTCTGAATTCTTTAATCCTAGTCATTGAAATCCTAGTCCACACCTCATTCACACACACCCACACACATCCAACCACTCACATTCATACCCATTCACCTGGTTGCTAACTGTTTTGCCCCGTGTTTTCAGTTGCCACGGAGGACGACAAGATCGTCGGAGGGTATGAGTGCAAGGCCTACTCCCAGCCCCACCAGGTGTCTCTGAACTCTGGCTACCACTTCTGTGGTGGCTCCCTGGTCAACGAGAACTGGGTTGTGTCTGCTGCTCACTGCTACAAGTCGTAAGTCAGTTCTTGAAATTTCACAGGAATTTAGTTTTGTTTAATCCATCTGATGGGGAATAAAGAAAAAAGTTTTGTACGCAATAATCATCAGAATTCATAGCATGAAGCTAAACTGCCTCTAATCTTTTCCCTTTCCAGCCGTGTGCAGGTGCGTCTTGGTGAGCACAACATCAAGGTCACCGAGGGCCATGAGCAGTTCATTGCCTCCTCCCGTGTCATCCGCCACCCCAACTACACCTCCTACAACATCAACAATGACATCATGTTGATCAAGCTGAGCAAGCCCGCCAGGCTCAGTCAGTACGTGCAGCCTGTGGCTCTGCCCACCAGCTGTGCCCCCGCTGGCACCATGTGCAAAGTCTCTGGTTGGGGCAACACCATGAGCTCCAGTGAGTAAAGCATCTGCATGACTCATCTGAAGAAGTAGGTGGTTCAAGACGACTATTGTCCTTACTTTTCCCATGTTATTCTAACTCATTTCCCTCTACATCACAGCCGCTGACAGCAACAGGCTGCAGTGCCTGGACATCCCCATCCTGTCTGAGGAGGACTGTGACAACTCCTATCCTGGCATGATCACTGATGCCATGTTCTGTGCTGGATACCTGGAGGGAGGCAAGGACTCCTGCCAGGTACTGTAGTCAACAAGATTAACCTGCAGAGGTCCTCCTTCTCCACCAATGCATCTGTGTAGGACAGCGTAATACAACTCCAGATTATCAGGATTTCCTTCATGATGATGCATGGACATTTTTCAGTTTTAGTATTGAATTTCATTGAAATATTTAAGTTATTTTTCCACTTTACATTTCTGATCTTATTTTTAATGTTTCTCTCAGGGTGACTCTGGTGGCCCTTTCGTGTGCAACGGTGAGCTGCAGGGCGTTGTGTCCTGGGGCTACGGATGTGCCGAGAAGAACCACCCTGGAGTCTACGCCAAGGTACAGCTCAAACATCTCTTCCTTTATTAAGCATACTATGTTATTCACACAATAAAGAGAAGCCATTTGAAATAAAGATTTTCCATTTAGCGTGTCCAATTTAAATTCATCATATATTTTGCTGGCTCAGTACGCTAACCTCTTCCTGTCTTCATTTCCAGGTCTGCCTGTTCAACGACTGGCTGGAGCGCACCATGGCCAGCTACTAAGTCTGATGCTACCTCCACCGCCCCACATCTACCACCTTACCTTTACTGTCTTACTTCTACCATTCTACCTCCAGTATCACCACATGATTTTGAACAATCTGTGCAGTCATTCTCCACCTTATATAATAAAGTCTTACACTTTGATTTTGTTGTGTTTGTGTATACTGTATCTCTCCATCTTCCTGCCTGCGTCTCCCTATATAATGTTATTGTCAACAAAGATGTTTTATGAAGGCTTTGATTGCTCACTGGGGTATTAGAATAGTTTAGCTTCCCTTCAGTAGAAACCAGGCAATAGTATGAATGCATTTAACATCCAATATTGAGGAATACAAAGAGTTAGGGTTGGGAAAATACTTCATATAAAACAGCACAGAACACATCACAGTTCATCCTTTCAGGTATCTGTGACTTTGATGTTACACTTCTCCTAGTGTTAAAATCATTTAGAAATATTAATTGCTCCATAGTTGTAGTGTGTGAACCCTTGTGTGAACAAGACTTATCACTGCTTGTGAATTTCTGGCCCACAATGCAATGTGTCACTATAGTGTTATACTATAATCACTATTTAGAATTAACAAATACCTACTCTCGTCACTTTCACCCCATAATTCATTTTTGACACATGACATTTGATACTTACAACAATGAAATTACGCAAGTGGATTACATTTTATATTGAACATTAATTGTGCTCAGTCGTTAATGTATGTTTTATATTCAATATCATCCGATAAAAATTTGGGGAAAGAAAAGAGATAGTGATGAAAGACAGGAGCGTTTCCATGGAAGTTGGAGGTAAATTTGGTTTTAGTTCCATGTCCATCTCTCTCTTTTTTTTAAGATTATATTTTTGGGCATTTTTGCCTTTATTTTGAGAGTCAATAGTGGAGGGAGACAGGAATGCGACACAGGTCCTGGGTCGGGTTCAAACCCAGGACGTTGTGGTCACATGGCATGCACCTTAGACCGCTGAGACACCAGGATGCCCCATGTCCATTTCTCTTTTGATCCCAATTTCCTCATGTTTGTCTGTTTTCCAGTGCTTCTGTTTGTTTTGTAATGGCTTCAAAGACGTAATTAATTTTAGTCAGAATGAATTAAAATCTTGTCTATTGGGATATCAACATCTTGTCCCACCACCATCAAAAACAATGAGCTTTATCACAAAAGATCCTCTGAATGATCATTTGTCACTTGAGACTTGCTTCTTGCTTGCAGCGGTAACAAACCCACAACAACATATTGGGTAATAACATTTGTTTTTGTCAGGAGTCATATTCAATTAAGCTACTTCACATATTGTCATTAAAAAAAAACTTTTGTGAAGCGCTAGTTCTGTCCTAGTTTTCCACTGTGAAAGCCAGAGCCAGGCCAGGGTCTGTGAGAGAGGCTCCACCTGGCACCGCGGCTGGGGGCCACATCAAGGTCAGGATGAAGATTACAACCTGTACCAAACAGGGTGTACTGTACTATAATTATGCCAGAACACACTGGGATCAGGCAAAAACTATACCACTGACACAGCCTGAAGTTGCAAGTCAGTTTTTGTTACAGAATAAAGCACAATTTTTGGAGTACGGTCCCAATAAGACCATTAAAGTCTAACATTAGAAGAACTTGTACCATGCATGATACAGTTCTTCTCATGCGCATCAATACTCTTCCAGCGTCTTGATTGGTCAACAAAAACAGGGGTGTGTCTTTGTGACAGTTAGTAGGGGTAAAGCAGTCCATAAAAAGTCCAGGCACAGGTCCAGAAAATCTTCGTCTCTCATTCACCAATCATGAAGTCTCTGGTCTTTGCTCTGCTCCTAGGAGCTGTCTGTAAGTATGGACCACATTTAACGAACAAACCTGCGTGCCTGGGCCAACACTCAGCAAGCATCTCAGACAAAATCTAACCTAGGATAAATGATGCCTTTCAGATTCTAAATCAGTGACGTGGCCAAAGAAATCTAGCATGTACGTGCACAAATGCCACCAAGGCAATTGACGTGATTCTGTGTCTTATGTCATCTTCCAAGATTAGTATTTGTATTCTGAGAGGTTTTTTGACTCTTGAATCTGTATTTTTGTACATATACATGTACTATTTCAAAATGATGTGACAATATAGAATAATATATATATAATATTATCTGTTTTCAGTTGCCTTGGAAGATGACAAAATAGTTGGAGGGCATGAGTGCAGGCCTCATTCCCAGCCCCACCAGGTGTCTCTGAACTCGGGCTACCACTTCTGTGGTGGCTCCCTGGTCAACAAGGACTGGGTTGTGTCTGCTGCTCACTGCTACAAGTCGTAAGTGCTCCTCAAAAAATACTTTCAAAACTACAAAACAAAAATGACTTCTTTCACTCATACCTTTTACCACTCTTTTAGCAAAATGGACATTGTTCTCGGTGACCACAACCGCTGGTTTATGGATGGCAATGAGCAGATCATTTCTGCTGCCCGTGTAATCCCTCATCCCAACTATGAGTCCTGGCTGGTTAACAATGACATCATGTTGATCAAGCTGAGCAAGCCTGCCACCATCAATCAGTACGTGCAGCCTGTGGCTCTGCCCACTAGCTGTGCCCCTGCTGGCACCATGTGTACAGTCTCTGGTTGGGGTGTGACTATGAGCTCCTGTGAGTGCCACTAGCATTGAATACTTTTGAATACTTTTTGAAGGGCTTCTGTGTTTGATTCTTATTGTCTGTCCTTTTTCCTCCCTTTCTCTTCTATCTCTTTGTGTCTGTGGGTCTACATCTTCATAGCTGCTGACAGCAACAGACTGCAGTGCCTGGACATCCCCATCCTGTCAAAAGAGGACTGTGACAACTCCTATCCTGACATGATCACCGATGCCATGTTCTGTGCTGGATACCTGGAGGGAGGCAAGGACTCCTGCCAGGTGTGTATCTCACTGGTATCACTCCAACAGACACACAGAAGCATCCATTACTTGCTTAGAGTTTACAATAGCATTGATGTTGAGATTGAGCACCTAAATATTGGTCCACTTCCTTGTCTCTCTCAGGGCGACTCTGGTGGCCCTGTTGTGTGTAATGGTCAGCTGCAGGGTGTTGTGTCCTGGGGCTTTGGGTGTGCTGAGAGGAACCATCCCGGTGTCTATGCTAAGGTAATATGTTTTCTATTCAATTATTTGTATTTTATGACAGACAGACAGACAGACAGAGTCTCATGATGTGACGTGAAATAAAGTTTACAATGAGTCTTTCCACTTACATCTCCTTTTCTCCTGCATCAGACCTGCATTTTCACTGAGTGGCTGCAGAACACCATGGCCAGTTACTAAAAGTCTGGTCCAATCCTACCTCCAGTATGCCGCGACAACCCTGTGCATACGAACTTTCACCTATTGTAATGGAGTTTAAAATAAAATAAAATAAAATTGTAAAATTTAGATTTTTACCCTGTGTTTTTGGTTTGTATCTCTCACTCTGTGATCATCAGTTTATGAATTTACATCTCTTGTAATGAAATGAAATATCATTTAGTCTTATTTTAAACCTATCACAAATTGTTGATATTTTACTATCCCTCAAAGTACAGTAAAGAACTGATCAATGAATAAAAACAATATTGGGTTATATTTCATATCAATGTCTACAATGTTTCAGCAGGCTTAAAAGGGGCCCTACTGTAGGAATTCAATTTTATGTACATATATGTGTTTAAAAAAATGTTTGATTAAGACATTGCTAAAAGTTGATTTTGTTATAGTGATTAAATTTTAAAAAATCTTATTAGGCCGGTTTGCTACATTTCAACTGGAAAGCCTTCAGTCATCACGTTTGCCTCATTTCGGGTCCAGTACTGTGGCTGTTCTACCTGTGAGGACAGTCTTCAGTTTCATTCGATAAATACCGCTTTAACTCTACTGCAGTAATAAACAAACGCATGAATAACGATAGAAAATGATATTCAGCATGATTTCCCAGTATCAGTTATATTGTGGAATTAACCAATACATCCGTATCACTTACAGACCGTCAGTTTTCAGCGTTTCTGCTACAGCTTGTCAGCGGAACGGTCGTTCACGAGTTTAACGACCAAGTCGGACAAAGCTGACGACGCACAACCAATGTCAAAACTAACAAGTACACATGGACGTAATCGACCCCGGGATTTGTCCTTAGATTAAACGTGAACTCTGTCATCCGCAGCCAGCACGGTTTGAACAAATACAAAGTGTACAACCGCCTGTTCCACTTTAAGTTGTTTGGTTTCCGTTTGTGCGTTGCGGCCTCTTGTAGGCGAATCTATCGAGCAAGATGCGGCTTACGTTGCAGATGTTGATTTCCCACGGACGAGTGGCTCGGAAGATGGGTCTGGGCCCCGAGTCCCGGATCAACATGCTTCGGAACATCCTAACGGGACTCGTCCGCCACGAACGGATAGAAACCACCATGGCCCGAGCAGATGAAGTTCGCTTCTATGCGGAAAAGGTGACGACATGGTGATGCCTTGAGCTAGCTGGCTAGTCGCTACAGTGATACATCAACTCAGTGATTCCCAAACGTTTTTCAAATCAAGGACCCCTGAACAGATACAGTTTAGACCACAGACCCCCATTTGATGAAGGTTATGGAGAAGAGTTTTGTTAGAATTGTCTGGAATAATTTAAAATAGAAATATGTTGCTGTCTTTCGGTGGGGGGACAACAGCAGTGGGAAGAGTGAAACCTCAGTATAGTCATTGTTGTACATTTAAGCATTAAGTATACTGAATGAAATAAATGTGAAATGCAACTATAACTTTCTTTTCCCCTCAAGGACCCCTGGGGGGGCCCAGACCGTGTGGAAACCACTGCTCCAACTTACAGCTTGTGTTTTAAAGATTTTGCTCAGTCACAGAATACTGTTCTTTCCCATGTGTAGTTTGACTCACCTAGTCCTATTTTATGTGAAGAGGGTGCAGTAAGCAGCATCTTTCTGAATTTAATTTCCCATCCATTGTACGCACCATGATTTTGACTGTATCTGTTTCTTTTTCCAAGTTGATTGACTATGCCAAAAAGGGCGACACTGATCAGAAGGCGATGAAAATGGCCAGCTTCTGGCTGACGGTACGTATATCAGTTGGCTTACCTTCAACTCTTCTCAACTTTTTGAAGTAACTTGTGTCACTGTGTTTGAATATGCTTTAGTCAATATAAATTGGTTGTTTATTGAATCTGCTTCCTCTCTGCAGGAAAAGGATCTGGTCCCAAAGCTCTTTAAGGTCCTTGCTACCAGGTTTGAAACCCAGCCGCAGGGCTATACCCGGATGGCACGTCTTCCCAACAGGAAGAACTTGGACAGAGCTAAGATGGCTGTACTGGAGTACAAAGGAAACCCCTTCCCACCTCTCTACCCTGTCAAAAAAGAGAATGAACTGACTCTCATCAACCAGCTGCTCAAAGGCTATAGAGAGGAGAAGGCACAACAGTTTGCAGCCAAAGCTTAATTGCATTACTGTAAGGGATCAGTGGTCACTGAAGGATGATATCATGGACCCTGTGCTTGCTTGATGGCTGAAGTTGCTTCTAAGGAGTCACTTGCAGATGCTGCAAATTGTGGCAATAGACACTGATGCATTTCTTCATCACATGAGCAGTTCAAAAGATCTTGAATCAATTCAGGAAGGGGGCATTTCTGACCCAGTGTAATAAACAATGTAAGGATGTTGTGTCTAAATAAATGTGATTGTTTGATAATGGTAACTGTTTTTCACTTTATTTCAAATAAACTTTATTAATCCACCATTGTCATGTTGAGATCTACAATCTGGCCAAGAGGGAGTAGACCAATGTAGCAGCAGCTCCACCATAAAACACTTAAACACTGTTAAAAAAACAGCTACTGCTGATGTGCCTTACATTTCTGGGCCTTTTTTCTTCTCTTTTCTTATTCACAGATAACTGGCTGAACAGATGCTGTGATGTCATGTTGAGATATTTTAAGTGCAGTTACAATGGAGTGATAGAAACAAATTCTGTCTATCTAAAACATTGATGGTAATTGTCAGGGCTTTTTTTCTAGACTTACTACTTTGCACCATTTCTCCACCAACAGTAGCCTTAATAGACCATAATGCAAGGCAGCTGCATGATGTGTCGCGTTTTGAGTAAGGGGGTGGTCGTGATCATAGACAAGCCACTGTTCACAACCTAGTTTTCTAGCTATATTTATATGCCCATACGCCCGCCTTTGACTGAAAACAAGTTCTTGTCTGCTTTCTGTTGAAAGGCATTCTGGGAAATATATGAAATTAACTTAAGCAGAAATAGACTGCAGGTTGAGGGAATGTGGGCGCATCACCCAAGTAAACTACAGCACTTAACAAAATGAGTCCTGAAATGCATTGAAAATCAAATTGATTTCTAAGAATATATGAGGGTGGATTTTTCCTTTTAGGCTACTGACAGAACAATAATACAAAACATTTCTTTCTGAGGAATGATCTTGTGTGGCAGTGATTAGGCTAAAGGCCATTGTAGCGCAGGCTCTTGAGCAGTAACTAACTAGACTGGAATGGGATACTGGCAGTGACTGTGAAATAATTAGGCTAGCCTACACCAGAATGTGACCAGCCCCGAGTCTGTCCCTGTGGTGTTCTACTTTAATGGACTCTTGTAATGAGAGCAGATTCCACATTTGATTTACCGTTATTAGATTTACTGCTGTGGCCAAATGTTCTTGGCCTGACTGCACCACAAACACTCTTGCTTTTTCAAACAGTAGCCAAATAATGATACACCAGGACAAGGCCTCTAATAAAACCTTTTTTTTTTTTATTATTTTGGCAAAAAGTATATATGTACAGCATATATAGAATTTTTATTTGACACCATTAAAATGCATTTGAACAGTGCTTCAGTGATGTGCTCTTAACCAGATCGCTCTGAGTAGCCTAAAAGCTGTGCTGTTTTCTATCATGCATACATAACCTCTTCTTCATCCTCTCTTCTGTCTGTATGTGTGTCCTGTTCTCTGAGTCAACGTACACAAGTTGAAGCAATGATATTAGTAAGCCTGTCCGTTAGTCTAGTTATCCACTGTCTGTCAAGTCAAGTCATGGCAGCCATAACAATAGGCAACAGTAGACAAATGGCAGTCATGCCAAATATGAATCAGAGACACATAACCAGAAACAACAACTAGTGCTCTAATTCAAGTATCATTCTGTTTCACAAACTAAGTTATACCTCTGACTATATTCTTACAAATTACACACCACGGTCCTAACATCCTAAAGTACTCCAGACACTTATAGCAGGATGGCCATTGATAAAACTGGACTACTAGTCATTTAACCACTATTTCTTATGGATTAGAAAAACAGGCGATGACTGAACCATGCTTCCTAGTCAAGAAGAAAATGCTGACTTTGTTAGTGTTCTTGGATTGATTTTTTTTTTTTGTATCTGTATTGCAAGAAACTGGTGGTGCATTCAGTTTCATCAATGACACCCTTACATTGCTCTTATCAACATCTGCAATTTCATGTAAAACAAGTAATGTTGAGCATGTTCCGTTCTCTAAAATGCCCCGACACTCACTGACATTTTCAGAGTATATTTACAGGTGTTATGTGGATGCCACTGGAATACCACTGGATGTAGTGTGAATGCAGATTCAAAGCAGTCTATAAGGTGACATTATCACGAATAAACAGACAAAGACCAGGAACATTAAAGTGCTCCATGCAGGACAAACAAAATGTACAATTGTGTTGCTATTTTCACAGTTCATCGACAAGATTTTTCTGTCATTGCTCAATGTTAGGGGATACAAAACTACCAATATTTGCGAAACCTTTCACACAGTGTAGACATATACAAGTGTGAAAAGCCAACAAATACAGTGTACGCGTTTCAGGTACTAGACAGGGGTGAGGATGAAGTTACTTGTAGTAAAACACTGGGTGCAGCTTTCTGCTTTTCAATCATGGATGTGTTGTAGCTGGAAGCTGAAGTCAAGAGGAAAAAAACAACAAAGGTATTCCAGTAACTATTAGTAAAAATCACCCCTGTCCTTGTGCTCTACTGCATCAGTACATTCACCAAGGTCACACAGAAATGACATTTTTGAGCAAGCATATTTTGCACTCCAGTGAAAAACAAAATGAAACTGAGGTACTATAATGTTTTATAGTGTGTTTTTGACAGCTTGAGAGGGATTTGATTGGAATAACAACAGAATTTATATCGGGAAAACAGAATTTACCCAGTCAAAAAATATACTATAGCCTATTGTATGTATTTACAAAAGTAAAGATTTGAATACACACAATAAGCACATATTCTATGGTCACGTGGAGTAAATATATCAGCTTTTGGACGGGAAGTATACGATACAAACATGCGTGTTTTACGAGTACCTAGAAGTGGCCACAGTAAACGTTGTACATTTACACATCAGCATATCAATCCAGAATAACCAGCTGCAATGGATATGAATTAACCCAACAAATTCAATATAGAGAGTAAATATCTATGCTTTATCAAAATGTGTCAAACATAAAAAAGTATTTCTTTACATGAAGTGGATAAATACTTAGCTCTGGTAAAATGTAATGGCATGAGAATTGTGACAGTCACAGCACCAACTGGGATTCAATGATGTGGAAAAAAACATCATCAAAACAAAACTTTTTTTGCAATAAAAACTTAAACTATTTTGAGTGGTAGCGCTCTCCTGTTTTAGCTATTTACAAACCCCTCCGGCCCCACCATCAATGCCTTATAAATTTTTGAATGAGAGCATTTCAGAATTTCTGCATCGTGCACAGCTATCATTCTATTGCTCTGGCTACATCCACTTTGTCATCTTTCTCCCTGTGTGCCTCCTTCTGGTCAACATCAAATATTTATTGCTTCTTTATTCTTTTACAAGCTCAGCACTCCTATCTCACAGCCATTTCCTCACTCCTCCATTCTGGTTATTTCCAATGCTCTCCATTCACAGGTGAAAACGGACCGCTCAGGGACTCACTTTCATGTGCCCATTTCTGATTATTTCTCTTCTTCATCCGTCCCAACTTTTTCCTGTCCCTTGTCACTTTCAACACTAAGACCTTCCTTTCCACATCCCACGCTCTCTTTATGTTGCCTTCAGTCCTTCCCCTGTCTCTCTTTATTCTGTCTTTCTCTCTGTCTCATGCCTTCGTTCCTAACCCTGCTCCTCCTCCGCTCTGCATG
>OOFE01011080.1:0-14205 GCA_900323365.1 Monocentris japonica
ATGTGTGACTGCATAAGTGTGTGTGTGTGTGGGTGTGTGTGTGTGTGTGTGGGTCTGTGTGTGTGTGCGTGTGCGTGTGTGGGCATCCATATTCGTGCAGGTACATCTGAAGAGTTTGATTCCAAAATAAGATATCCATTTTATTGCTGATATATAAAAATAAAAGCACATTATGGGTTACTATTAAAGTTATGAATCATATCAAGACCTCTGCCTACAGTATAGTTCTCTTTTTGAGAATTTTTTTTTTCCAAAATGGGTATATAAAGTTTTGGAATGAAAACTAAAAAGCAATTTCATTGTGAAGATGCAATACATCCACCGCTAACCTCAAACTCATCATGTCTGCTCATGCTGAAATGCAATGCATGGGCGACTTGGTGAAGAAGTGATGAAGTAGATGGGCAATATGGCCTTTAGCTTGGATCGCGATTGGCCCATGGAGCAAAAGTTATGTAGATAATCCATCGGGCTCAAAGGAAGAAATTTAGTCTTAATTCTCTGTTTTTATATGCTGTCATTATGGTACTTGTGTGTGATGGTTTTAGTAGACAGTCTGAGGCATCATTCGTCAATGGACAAAATATTTCTCTTGAGAGAGCAGTCATTAGAACATGATGTTTGTTGAAAAGCTGGAAATGCCAATAAAACAATTTTGTTTGTGCCTTGCAAAGTAATTGTGTACTCCAGCAAGTCTGAAACACCTCAGGCAAGGCAGGACAGGCACTCATTATAGTGAAGTTTCACCGCTGAGTTCAGACTTTCTCTCTCTCTCTCTCTCTCTTTCTCTTTCTATCTCATACACACTAAAGTTCAGGGAATTAAGGCATGAAACCTTTTAGTACAGATTAATCAAACCTATTTTTCCTCCTAATTACAGATGGAGAAACATGCAGGTCTGTCAGCTCCATGGTGGTTGAATCAAATCATTTATTCTACTGAGTGAGGTCCCTAAGTGTAGCGTACAACTCTTTGACCATTATAAAGGTTCATGTTAAATGAGAAAAAGCTTCAGAAGTTGTAGATGCTGGAGTTTAAAGCATAGAGACGTCCTCTGAATGATTTTCACCCCCACCCCCCCTTCCAATTTAGCAGTTTAATTCTATATGCTCCCTTTTTGCGGATGGAAATGCCTTCGTAGGCACTCTGAAGACAGGGGGGCAAAGATGAAAGGGGCTTGTGAGGGACTGGAAATGAGTGAAGAGGAGATAAATAGAGAGAGCAGTGGCCTTTCAGCAGGGATGCTCTTCTGTCCACTCATCCTTTTTTTGAGTTTATTCTGTTTTACACAATATGGCATCCTCAACTCACGTGCTCCCGTCTTTTCCTTTCAGAAATCACCTCTTCAGGCTCAGTCTGGAAGACCTGACATTGATCCAGGTAAGTTGAATTCTTTCTTCTCTCTCTCATTCTCTCATTCTCTCTCTCTCTCTGTCTCTCTGTCTGACTCATCCAGTTTCCTGAGGGACTGTGTACCCTATGGAGGGGGCTATGTCTGCAGATACAGCAATTATAGACAAACTCACTGGCACAAGCCTCCAGAACGCTGCCTCCAACAGACACCATCATAGTCATAGCATGTTGCCAGCGCTCACAACCTAGAGTATAAATAGGCAATATTGGTCTTGGGGTGGTAATTTTGCATTTTTTTCAATCCTTTCTTCATCCTTTCTGCTCCCACATGTTAGCATTATTTTTTTTAGTACGATCTCTCATGTTTTCTATCATTTTTTTACCCATGAGCCCACAACCTTCCCTGTGGAGCTAAGCATTTTGTGACCCACTGAGTAACCATGCAAACATTGACACATTCAGGGTGTATTTGGGCCCCCTTTCTTGGTGGTAGCAGCAGGCTCCTTTGATGGTTGGACAAGGCCTGATGCTTGCCATTCACACCCTGGAAAACCAGGAGAGAAGATGAAGAGGAGGAGAGGGAGGAGGGAGCGAGAGAGAGAGAGAGAGTGGCAGGGTGGAACAAAAGGGAGAATGGAGGGAGCACTTTTGATATAAATCCATCTGGGAAGGAAAAAGCAGAAGAATGGTCAGACAAAATAAGAAGCAAGACTGGATTTGATGGACAGAAAAGAGTAGAGGGCAGCACACATAAAGGGATGAGGGAGAACAGAGAGAGCAAGCAGGCAGAGGGAAGAAAGCAGAGAACCCCCCCACAGAGACAGATGAGAATCCATGGGGAGGCAGTCTTTTATGGGCGCTCACTGGGACAGACGCTTTTTAAAGATGCTCTGTTCCATCCCTTCATCCAATCATCCCTCTTTCTTTATCTTATCCTTCGCTCGGCTAGCACTGCAGAATCAGAGGGGAGATTCCACTGTCCCAATCAACCCCTCATCTCCAAGGCCTCCTCTCTTGAGAGAACCTAGTAATCCCCACCCAGGCCTGGTGCAAATTTAAACTGACCCGTGGACTAGTCCCTGCTTTGCATTTGACTGAACCAGGGCTGCAGAGTTAAGAAGGAGGCTATTTAAGCCCTAGGGCTTGAGTTGCAGTCCTATTCTTCCACTCGCCTCCCTCCTTTTCCTTTTTTTTCTGGCATAGAACAAGGGATTAATTGCATCGAAATTTGGCTGCCACCATGGCTGGGTTTATAGATGACATTCTTATTGCTGTTAGATATGAAAGAGTCGAATGAATTTCCCCTTTGGCATTGCCGCTCCACTTACATTACTTGCATTACTGATTGATCAAATAGATTTACAAGGGGATATGGTGCAGAGTCCTAGTAAAAAACAGTCATTAGTAGTTTAATGTGTTTCATTTTCTATTGCACTGATGTTCAAAAGAGCTGCGTGATTATTATTTTTTTCTTTCCCGCAAAACGAAAACAAGCTACAATCTACACCTACGCATGTCTCTGGGATTTTACCCCCCCAGTCCCCATGCATCAGCCCTGTCAGATAATGCCCTGTGGCAGTGATTTGCTTTTGCATGGCTGGCAGTGTTAAGAGGAAGCATACGTATGGTTTGAAAGAGCACAAGGCTTAGAGCCAGTGCAATACAAGCAGCCCATAATATGTGAGAGAGGTGGATATAATTACCATATGATCGATGATGCCCTGATCTCATCCTGTATAAACACAACTGCATGAAACATTTATGAAAGCAGGAAAAACAGCCACCAAGGACTTTTGCTGCATGAATGAATCCCACCCACTTTTACTGCCTTCGGTCGCAGTATGATTAGTTGTGTTCAAGTGTTCACATTGGAAAATGAACTCTGAGTAACTGGTAGTCATGCCATTGTTTGGGAGGTTTCTGAGAGCCATGGCACTTGGGGTGGTAGCTGAACACCGCTGGTCTAACCCGCTCTATTGCACATATTGAGCCCAGGCCCGGAGATCGATACAGCCTGAGCCCAGCAATCATAATCTCCTCAGTAAATGCCCTCCTTGCCTGGAAGTAATGAAAAATAGAAAAAGTCAAGAAGAGCAGAAGTTGGAGAGAGAGGGCATTTGTAAGAAGAGATGATGTTAAGCTATTTGAGAACTTTTCCTCTTTCATTGCCTGTGTGTCTTTTGAGGGCGCCCCCCTCGGATTTGGTCTTCAATAAGTCCTGAGAGTAGAAGGTTCAGTCAGAAGAGATATAAAGGTTTGTCTGAGGAACTGTTTACAAGACAGTGGAACTCTTTCAGAATCATGAACAGTTTAAGTAGCATCACATTGACTTGAACAAAGAGCTAAGAATCATACTCAAACTGAATGGCAATCAGGGGTTGAAGTGGGAAGAGTTAGGCCTTCAAGCATCTTCCCTACGGTCTTGATTGGAGTTAATATCTGGTACTTGAAATCCTTTTTGCAGTGTCTCAACAGCTTGAAGTGGCCTTTCTCTCCCTGTCAACCTCTATCCCCATCCGCACTGATCTGGAAAAACACTGTCGAGAACAAAAGGTGGATCTTTTTCTCCTTGGTCTACTTCCAAATTGGTGCAGTTGAAGGGAAAAAAGGAGAGAATGACTTCAGACTGCTCCAACTGCTGAGAGAAGACATTATTAGACAAAAAGCCTTGTTTTGAATTAAAGCAGATATGAAGCACACTTGTCTTCCTCCAACCACAGGTGAATTGAGATATCTCACATTCTTTCAATGTTGTCCTACTGCCCCCTCTATCCCTCTTTCTGCGCTCCGCTGTCAACTCCTGCCAACCTCAGCCAGCCAAATCAACCCTGGCATGGCTGCTGCTTGACTCCCATGAGCCCTTGCCCACTGTACCTGCTGCAGAGAGGGGCAAGCATTGATGAATTGGCCCTTCTGCATTTGCATTGTGTTCACATCCCATTGTGTTGCCAGGGCTGATGAATGACCAAGCCGGCTTGGAGTAGAGCTCTGCCTTGTGTTCCTGTCTGCCCGTGAGCTCCCCAAATAGTCTACAGAGAAAAAACATCCCCTTTAAGAATCCAATTGCACTGTTTCCTTCGACATGGTAAATCTAAACAGGATGCAAACAGGCTCAATGTTTCAACAGTAACAATGATCACAGCATCAGTCAATAAGCACTGGGATGGGGAGGATCAGTGGCAGTGTTCACCATTCAATATAGGAACCAAGGAGTACAAAATAGCAGATATCCACTCCAGCTTCTCTCCTCCTGCATTGGCACAAAAGATGAAAACACTATCCGTAACAGCTCCCTTTGACAACTTTGACACTGTGTGGTGTTGAGGTGTATATTCTGCCTCTATTTTTCTTTGCTTCCTCTCTTATTGTAAGGTTGTTAAGGTAGTGGAAGGGAACAAAGCAAAAACCCCTCGCCAGTTTCACATGTTGTGCTTCATTCGTGCACTTACACAGCCAAACAATTAGCCCTGTAATCAGTACCTAACGGAAACCGTCCATAGCTCTGGAAGCATTGCTAATTCAATTATTAGAACCCACTAACTTGGCCATTTAAATGCATAGAGTAAAAAGCAGCAGTGGGATTGCGGCTATAGAGACCAACAGGATCAGTGATATCATGGAATTGATGGACCATGTATGGGCAAAGGGGATGATGATGCATCTAAATATTAAGAGCCAGAGTAGGGGGTCAGTTCTAATGAAGCCCTTTGAGACTGCAACCGTGATTAAGGGCTATACAAATACATTTGATTTGACCTGATTTGATTCAACATTTGTTGTATCTTTTCCATCTTTATACTTTATTATGATGCTGTGGTAAGTGACACAGACCGGGCACTAACTCAGATGTGACACAAAGACCGATTTCATGTGCAAATCTTTCAGCGGCTTACATCAGCAGACACCAGTCTGCATAATAAATGTTGTGCCAGCACATCAAAAGGTAATATCAGCTATTCATAAGACAGATTAAATTTCCCCAGCTGGATTTGTCCGGCTCTCACTCTCAGCACCCCATCCCCTTGTAATGAAACACACAGTCATTTCACAAAGCCAGACAGCTGTCAGCAGAGGGTGTTCTCTGGACCCTCTTAATGCAGAATATATTCAGTATCATGTCTGGGAACAGTGCTGTTTTGGAATTCAACTCCTCAGTCCCTCCTCCATCTCCCTGACTACTTCACTCCCGCTCTGCCTCTGCCTACACTGTCTCTCATGTCCGGGCCCACTCCTAAGTCGCTCTCTGTTATCTCTTTGTTGTTTTTTTCTGTTTGTCTCTATTTTTCCTGCATGTCCTTTTCTTTGTCTCCTTCTATCTATCCCTCTGCCCATGCACACTCTTTCTATCTTTCTCTGTTTTCCTGTTTTTGTCTCCTGCACCCACCTGGTGGTTACAATAGCCCAACGCCAAGAGGCTGGAGCACAATGGCTCATCTCTGAGGATTGCACTCATTACAGGGGATAGTAGAGAGGGCGGACACATGGAACATGCATAGCTCAGGAATCTATTCTTCAGCTTCCCTGAAGCAGTGGATGACTGCTACCGACTGTGTTAAAGTCTCTCTGTCTGTCTCTGAATTTCTGTCTCTGTCACACACCCACACACACTCCAACTTTCTCTCTTGCTTAAGTATATCGTTCTCCCCCTCTCTAATCAAACATATGCCATTTGAAGCTGATTACAGTGCCATGATGGATATATTTTCTGGGGTTGCTCCGCGAGGAATCAGGCCCCTAACCCTGACAAAGTTAGTGCCATGCTCATTGACTGAGCTACTTTCTCTCTCCCTTAAGTCACTCTCTTTTCTAGGTGACAAAAAGTGTGAAAAAGGTCTTTTTGTCTGATAAAGCCGAGAATGATTCTTGAAGTCAGCACATTCCAGACATATTTCAATAGAAGACAGATTCATTTTCGGAGCACACTGAGGCTGAACGATAGCATGTTAATGGGCTTTTAATGTGTCTTAATGACACCGGCACTGCCTTAGCATGGCTGTGATTCTGTTCTGTACTCTGGTCCATTTGAGGCTAGGGTGGCTTTAGTGGTAAATGATGCCAGCACCTCCCCTGCTTAGAGGGTTATGGGCAACAATGTACTCAGTAGTCATCTTAAAGCTTTAATGTGCATACATTACAATGTGAAAATCTGCTTTGAACTACGTAGGATGATGATAAATCGCACACTCTCCTCGTAATGATAAAAGCAACCACTTTGGTCCCATTAATGTGATCTTAAGTTGTAATTTTGCAGTATATTATGATTGATTTTGATACTGAACATGAGTGAGTAAGGTTTCAAGCCATTAACGGGTTTATCCCCCTGCGATTAGTGAAAGCATTTTCTGTGCCCACATTGAATTCTGCTGGGAGAGACTTTGGTGCTGCGCGTGCAGGCTGCGCTGTTAGTGCTGATGTGTGCGGGTTGTGTCTGGGGTGGCTGGCCCCGAAATAGCCAGCTTTGGCCTGGAATGTGAACTGGCACACACACACATACACAAGGAAAAGAGAGAGGCCAACTCCCATTAATACTCTAACTTCTCCTCCTGAATAGTACCACACACCCTAAACACTGCTGACGGTGCACGTGTGTGCATGTACGTGAACATGCGTGCTTGCTCCCTGAAGGCCATTGAGGCAGAGGAGCTTAGGCTCTCTCATGAAGCACACAGTCAATGTGGAAATGAAAGAACTTCTCCTAAGTGCTGAGGGGGGTTCAGCTTTCTCTTCCCCTCCTGTCCCTGCATCAAATAGTCCTGATGCCAAGGTGAAATATAATATTCTCTTTCAGTTACAGATATTTACTATAGTCCCACAGAGAGTGAAGTCAATCGCCCCTGGCTGTTCACCGGGTTATTACTGCAGGAGAGTTGTGTCTTTGTGGCCAAAGAGAGGTTGAATAGTTTTACTTTTTGTGACTTTTTTGTGACTTAGCAGTAGCCGTGTTATAGTGGCATCCAATTGTTTTGTTAAGTATTCCTCTTTCAGCCAGTCATGCTGAGCTGGTGGCATTGACGACTAATTCTGCCTGTCAAAGTGTGAGTGTCTTAGTGGCCCTATGCTGGCCCGGGGCCAACACTCATTTCATGAATAGAGAACTTTTATCAATCAGAGACCCCCCGGAGGTCACACTGAAATTAAACTGTAGAAATTGGAGCGCGCTGGACTCTCCACCCTCAGAGGAGACGAGTCCAGGTTTTACTTTCTCATTGCTCTCTCTCCTGTAGTAAAATGTAAAAGGTGCCCATCTGTTTCCTCCTCACATGTAAATCACATTGACATCCTACTCTGGGGACTTGTCTCTTATATCTTAAGATCCCTCGTTTTCCCCTGCACATAAATCAAATCGGCAATCTGCTCTGTCCTCGCTTGCCTCTCATGTGTTGAGCTCTCCCTGCTCGGTGTGCACCCTAATAGGATTCTGTGTCTGTATTTAACATGACTCATAAGCTGTGTTTGTGTGTTTGTGTGTGTGTGTGTGTGTGTGTGTGTGTTTGTGTGTGTGTGCATGTGTAAATGACAGTATATTGAAGGTGTATCCTCTGCCTAATGTCTGTTGCTGCAGGCCTACCCTCCTCCCCAAGTCAAAGAACAGGCAACACACTGCTATCAAACTCGTCACTGTATGGCTTTCCATTACAATTTGTAGCTGTGTTTTCATGTCTTCTGTGGCATTTTGGCAGTTGGGCTATCTCAGAGAAAGTCTCCACATGTCAAATTCATTTCAAAAGGTAGACATTTTGCCACCGTTGTTTTGTTTGGGTTCCCTGAGTGGTTTTGAAAGTGGTTCATTGTGCTGAGTGTTTGTTTCTTGATGGTTTATTGGGCACCTAATGTTGCTGTTCTCTCTCCGCAGGAGGCCGAGTGGCACTGCGATGAGTTCACCAAGGGGGCCTGCTTCAGCCGTGGAAAATCTGAGGTGAGTTTAAATGATACCTGAACATTTGGAATTTCACTCTGTTTGATTTCTTTATCGGGCACTTTCTGTATTGGTATTGTGTTTAACTGAAAACTGCTCGTTGTTAACATTCATCACTAAAAGCCACAGGTACCTCTGGCATTAAGATAGCTTGTTACGTTGCAGCTAGCAGAAAAGTCCATTAATAATGTCATAATACTAATGTAGATAAAAATGTGATACTATTGATCCCCACAGGGAAATTCTCTTTTCACGTCACAGGGAGGTCAGAGGTCAGGGTCAGCTACATAACAGCAGCCCTGGAGCTGATAGGGACTCAGTGTCTTGTTCAAGGACACTTAAGTAGGGCAGATGCTTGCCAACTGAGGCCCTCCAGTTGAAGGACCACTAGGCCTCCCTGGCGCCCAAACTATCCAAACAAGCCATTTTTAGAGTAGGACAAATGTAGAATTTACAACGTTTTCAAACCTGAAAGCAACACAGAGATCATTACTCAGCCTTAACATATAGACTCACAGAGAGGATTTGAGTCAACTTGTTGCAAACTGAAAAAGGTTTCCCAGCCACACCTTAGCTCTTATAGACCTTGCATGGAGGGAGTTCCTATTGTTTTTTTTCTTTATTTCTCATTGTGGGCATTTGTGTGTTTTTGTATGTGGTTAGCTGGCATACACTTGTCTCCCAAACAGATGGGTTAGACCCAAACTTGACCTGTAGGTGAACTACCCAGCCCTGCCTTCTGTGTGTGTGTGTGTGTGTGTGTGTGTGTGTGTGTGTGTGTGTGTGTGTGTGTGTGTGTGTGTGTAGAACGCTGTGTATTTATCCTCCTGTGAAAGGTGGTTAGAGACCCATAATAGGCACGCACAGGCAGGCCAGCAAGTGATGGTTGTTGTGAATTACAGACCAAAGCCACCTCAGTCCTTGAGTCGCTCCTGTCTCGCGGAGTAGAATTGTTTTGTTATCCGTTCCCTTCTGAGGATCAGCTCCTGTGATGTACACTAAGAATAGTATTAAAAGACTTCATTCTCCCACAGTTGACAGGGCTTTCGATGGTTTATTACCTAGCTCATCGCGCAGCAATATACCATTGAGTGAATTTACAAGCGATTGTAGTTTTTTTTTTCCTAATGCACACGTCTGCTCTTCTCTTGTGTATTTGATTTATTTCAACCGGGAGACGAAAGGAGAGTTAAATTGACTTGACGGGACTTGATTGCTGCTTCTGTTTTGTTTTATAATGTGTGAGCCAAGCATAACAGCCTCTGTATTACTGTACGGACGTGGAACATTTGTCAGGAAGTTTTCATAAACAAGTCAAGACTGTAAGGCTGGGCAAATATTAAATCTGTCGTTATTTACCGAAGAAACTGCGGAAAAGAATTGAATTATCCCCATCCCTGCTCACACACACATGCACACACACATGCACTCCTACTTAGACATATACTGTAGACACACACCCGCAGGCAGACATACTGGCATATATAACACGTTGTACAAACTGTACAGATAAACAGGCAAGCATAACAAGTTGTACACAGACTTAGCACTGGGAAACGAGGCGTTTTACGAGTCAGCCTTCATCTTCATAGGGGGAAATAAACGCTCTTACCCTCCGTCCTTCCCCCATCTCTCCTGTGGTGCCCTCCGCTTCTAAATCAGACCCCAGAGAGGGGGAGGGGACATTGCCCAGGGCATCTCGAGTGGCTCAGACAAAAGCTGATTTATAGGGTTTTAAATTTCAATGGGGGCCCCTCACCAACACAGCTATGGCCCCTTTTAGATGGAGGAGACCTTATGAGTGGTTTATTACTCTAGCCTAAGACAAAAATAAACCCAGTGCTCAGATATGACTGCTGACGGAAATCCTCGGCAGCCCTGACAGCAAAGTCTGACAGCAATGTACAGAGTTCACGTTGTTGTGCAGCAATCAATCATTCGATCAATCAATCACTCAGTCAGTCACACTTTATTTGTACTGAGCTTTTAACCAAGTGCTGAGTGGTTTGCTTGAAACCCAGGCCAAAATCTCTCAGCAAGCCAAGAAAGTGGCGGTGAGCGTGTACTCCACCATAATTTAGAGAATTCAGTGCTTTTAATTGATTGATGTCGAGAGCGGGCTTAAAGAAACACAATGAAATCAACCCAATAAAATATATGATAGCCTGCCCCTTCATTTCACATTTTACCAGTCAACAAAGGCAAGGCAATTTTCTGATCTAATCCTGAGTTGTCCTCTCCCATGCCCGCTGCATTTATCTATTTTCCACCTCATTCAGCTTCCCCTCCAAATCTGTTCCCTGTTGAATTAAGATGTGACATGGTTAAGCCGCTAAGGCACTAGCCTTGATTTGCCTCTGTGAAGCTTAGCCACGTTCTAGACTCGCCGTCCTGTGGTTGCAGGTGTTTTGTCTCATTTAGTGGTGTTAAGTCTAATTCTGTCCTCTGCCTAATGCTGCTACTTGTCAATGGCTGCATAATGGTGCCGACGCTGTGCTAACTGTGATGTGTGTGTGTGTGTGTGTGTGTGTGTGTGTGTGTGTGTGTGTGTGTGTGTGTGTGTGTGTGCGCGCGTGCGTGTCCGCAGGAGGAGTGCCAGAACTACATCCGAGTGCTACTGGTGAATGGTAACAGGCTGTTTACCTGTGGAACCAACGCCTTCACGCCCATCTGCACCAACCGAACGGTATGAGCCGATTCTATAAGAGTAACTGGCATCTCTCCTTCTTTCTCTCTGTTTGTTTCTCCCTTTCTACCCTTCTTTGTCTCTTCTTCTCTGCCCCTCGTGAATCATTGCTTCTTTGCCTCTATTCTCTAATGTCCTTTCATCCTCTGTATTTACCGTCCTGTCCCTTCTCTGTTGTCTTACTCCTAGCCATTCCCTGCAGCTCTGAAACCCACAGCTTAAAAGGAAAGTTTCATCTGCCATTTCATTTTGGTTTGCTATTTTGTTCTAGCAGGCTCGAGGGCAACAAAAAAATATATTGTGTGTACTCTTGTAGCTCGCTACGACCATTTAGTTTCTATTAGGAATGCTCACAGTGTTGACAACCATTCTTCTGGATAACTGAGGTGTCAGCAGAGAAACTTTTTTTATCTACTATAGTATGTGACAAGTGCCCAGTCAAGTGAAATACAGGCCAAAATGTAAAATGTCACAGGTTTCCTTCCTACCTGAGAGCAGAGACCAGGCCGCTTCTGATATCTGGGTATAGTAGCTATAGTAGGATTTCAGAAAAGTAGGAGGCGGGAGTTTTCTGTTATGGTGACATTTGTTTTTCTCCAAAAGCACTGAATTCAAAGGTCACAGGCTCATAACGACTGTTTACCGCTGTGAAAATACATATAGTTGAAATGTCATGACATTATTATCGCAGTATTTCATCAGACGCTGTCGTATTTACCCACTGAATGTCTGTTAATGTGAAAGACAGGTTGGGCACAGCAACACTCGTGGAGTCACTCCCACACAGATTATTACTATCAGCTGTGATGGATGAACAGAGAAGGATGTTACAGAGTCAACAGCTACCAATTTGTTTTTCTTTTAGCCATGATGGCATTGATGATGATTATGGCAGTTATGATGGTTGCGTTGACGATGGTAGTGGTGGTAGTGGTGATGATGTTGGTGGTCATGATGATGATGACGTTGATGATGGTGTGATGATGATGTTGATGTTGATGATGATGATGATGATGTAACAATGGTGATGATGACGATGACGATGACAGTGGTTGTTGCAGTGATGATGACAATGATGGTCATAGGGCTAGTCACAATAAAGATGGTGATAATTATGTCGTAATATATGATGAGGAGGAAGAGGAGAACGATCAGGAGGAAGAACTGGATGGTGTGTACAACAATGGAGTCAACAATAGTTCGGCGATTACTGCAACGACTCATTCATTCTGCTCACTCTTATACGACAGATAGCTACAAGGATGGCAGCCAACCGTGGCGGAAAATCAATGACTGAAAATCCTGCTAACAGATCTCAAATTGCACTTACGCAGAGCTTTTTGCTAGATTTCCATATATTGTGGGCAGTTGAAAATTCTCTCAATAGCCACAATAGTCTCTCAGTAGCACAGTATGTAGCGCCCAGTTGGCTCTAACAGCAGCCTCTTTCTATAAAGACTCTATCAGAGGCATTCAAGTCACTCCAGTGTCCTACTAGCACAGCTGCTGGGTGCACCATAGAGAAGACTTTTCACTCCACTGCCTTAATGTGCATGGCGGATGCAGTCTAGTCTCCCTATCTATTTATGCTATCTATCACTTCTCCTCTTCTTTTTTAAAAGGCCCAATTGACCCAAAAACAGCTATCCCAGCCTGCAGAATGAGTCCCTTCAATACCAGGCTTTCATCTCAGCCCGGCAGAGCAAAGACAGGGCTGCTCTGTTTGGTTGGGCTGGAGCCGAGCGGAGGTGGTGGGAGTTAACAGAACCCTTGATCCAAATCGACCCGCTCCAGGAAATGTGGCTAAAAAGTTGCCTGTTTCCGAATACATGCTCTGAATAAGGACGGGCATTCTGTGAGGAATAGCTGTCTACCTGTTTTTCAACTGAAAACAAGTCCAACAATGAGAAGAGAGGCATGCTTTGAATCTTTTGAGGATGAGGCTGTTGCTGTCACTGGTGGTCTTCCAGACACGAAGGCCACGGTACTGCAGGCTGTGACACCAAGCAGAAACACCGGTGGGATAACTGTGTGGTCTTGACACGCAATGTGACGGGTTTACAGCCTAAAGGAGTGGAGTGGCTAGATGGACCCCAAATTGTGGAACCCTGGTTGATAGAGAAGTCATTATAGAGAAGACTTTAATCAGACTTTAATTATAGTTTATGGAAGTAAAATCATTAGATTGCCGCAAGCTTTTAACCTTGTCCTCCTTGCCATGGATTTACCCTCAGAACTTAGATGAACTTAGGTGGAAGTAGAAACCATAAGTTAATCTCCCTATACTCTGTTTGCTTTTGCACCATAAAATATAATTACATCTTGGATCAAAAACATGCTTTACCCCTCTTTGCTATTCGAGGCTGAGTCAGAGAGCTATGGCCCGTTCTTTTATTGGGAACAAGTGCACTGTGTCAGAGCTAAGCCTGGGTCATGCTGTAAAGTATTTTTAAATGCGGGGAGCTGGATTTGGCCTCATATTCAAAGGCAGCATGTGAAGGAAGACTGCATCTCACATCGAGCCTCTTATGAAAACGGAGAGGCCCTGCTCAGTGATGTGGTATAATAATGGTTTAGCCAGACAAGCAGATGGATGGCCTGTACTGACATTAGAGACCAAACTATGGAAATAATGTGACTAGGACATAGACTTGATGTTGAAATATGGTTTTTGATTATGCATCCTACTCCTGAAGGTTATGCTCATACACACCAATCAGCCATAACATTAAAACCATTCGGCAGTGGACCGGGGTCAGCATGGGCACTCTGACCGGTCTGCAGCTACACAGCAAGCTACGATGCACTGTGTGTTCTGACACCTTTCTATCATAGCCAGCATTAACTTTTTCAGCAATTTGTGCTACAGTAGCTCTTCTGTGGGATCGGACCAGATGGGCTAGCCTTCGCTCCCCACGCGCATCAATGAGCCTTGGGCGCCCATAACCCTATCGCCGGTTCACTGCTTGTCCTTCCTTGGACCACTTTTGGTAGATACTAACCACTGCATACCGGGAACACCCCACAAGGCCTGCCGTTTTGGAGATGCTCTGACCCAGTCGTCTAGCCATCACAATTTGGCCCTTGTCAAAGTTGCTCAGATCCTTACGCTTGCCCATTTTTCCTGCTTCCAACACATCAACTTCAAGAACTGACTGTTCACTTGCTTCCCAATATATCCCACCCCTTGACAGGTGCCATTGTAACGAGATAATCAATGTTATTCACTTCACCTGTCAGTGGTTTTACT
>OOFE01011081.1:9695-29767 GCA_900323365.1 Monocentris japonica
GCACACACACACACACACACACACACACACACACACACACACACTAAAAAACAATGTTCTGATTACTCCCTGAGGGGTTGATTGGATGAATTACACCGCTGAGCACATCAGCTTCCTTCCCCTAAGTCTCAGGAAAGTGATTGCTTGCTTGGCCCTACACTATCATGTTCACATCCTATATTATCACTGACATTCAGTACAATCTATCTTCATCACCTCTAAGTCCACATGTTACCCTTGAGACTACAATTGCAGGCAGAAGGGAGACCTCTATGACCCTTAATTTAGCTAAATCCTTTTTCTCCCGTAATATTTTTGCATGAGTGCACTCTCACTTGGCAAGCTTCTTGAATCCGATGGCTCTTTTCTTGGTGGGTGTCCCATTCACTCCTTTCCACACATGGTTATTCCAAGGATCGGGCTTTGGCACATGGGAGAAGAAGATAAGATTCAGTCATTGTGAAAAGGAAAAATGTCCTCTCAGATACTCTTACACTGTTAGGAGTAATTGATTTGAGATGATTTGTGATGTTCAATGAATTCCATGGAGTGTTGTGATGGAGTGTTGTATTTTACCCTTTATTGTACCCACTTTCCCTCAACCTGCCTCATCTACTTCTACTTCAGCGAGTGATTTCCTGCATTTCCCAGAATGATTTCTGACAACCGAGAGAGAGAGACAGAGGGGGGGACTTGAACTTGTTGCTTTCGATCAAAGGTGGGTGTATGGGCAAATAAATATAGCTACATTGGGGTGTGTCTATGATGGCAGCCGCCCCCTTTACTCAAAATGCTTTGTTTTGAGTCTACGTTTTAGATAGCTGAAAAATTGTCAGAACCAAACTCCATTGTATTTTCACTGGAAATATCATGGCATCACGTTGTCTGTTTGACTATTGATCCATGGGAAATAAAGGAAAGAAAAATACATCACCAAACAGCAGAGTTTTTATATGTAAGATTTTCACTCTCATTTAGCCTACTTCTAATCTTCTCAGCAGGTTGAAAAATATGGTGGAGGGATGAACTAATTTGTTCATTCCTCATTTGGTTTGTCGCTCATATTTTTTACAGGCCTTTTAAGTCCACATTCATGTATTTATTGTTCTTTTTGAATGTTATATAAATTATGAACTACATTATGTTACACAAATCACACAACCAAATGAAAGTGTATTTTAAAACATATCTATAAGACCTCTCACCCAACTAGTTAGCAGGTCATTCCGGTTTAACGTCTGATGGCTGACATGAGAGCAAAACTTGATTCAGTGAGCATTTGGTAAAATATGTTCACTTGAACCAGAGTGAAGCTTGTCCAAACGGACATAAACCTCACAAAACTTAAACATGACAAACCTTCATCCCTATCCAGCCGGTGCTCACAAGTCTCTTTTATATCAAATCGATAATTCCTGGTCACGTGACCCCCTACTCCTCACCTGGTACTCAAAGGAGGGGGTGAGGCGGTAGTTGAGCATCTCTTGGTGGAAAACTGGCGTGATACTTCCTGACATGGGAGGCACAATCCACACCCAATCTCCAGGACAGCCTCCTCGCACCCGGTACTCATTCTCCATGTGTTTCATGAAGGACTCAGTGGCCGAGTGGTGGTCTACTATGGTCACTTTGGATGACTGAAGACAGGGAACAGGGATGACACATTCAGGACATGTATGTCATTTATGAATTCTCTTTTAATCCAAGTAGTTTCATCAGCAACATGGTGATAAGCAATCATTGCTGTGGAGATCGAGATGAACTTGGTGATCAAACAGTGTCTCCAGTACTGTGATGCCTTTCTCCTTGGATTTTCTGTCAATGAAGTTTGAGTTTCTGTAGGTGGCGCTCTTTTCTTTGTCTGTTCAGCCATGGTGGCTATCGCTGCTCACGCTAACTACACGGTCCTTCTTCTGTTTATTCCAAACTAACCCCCGTTGAAGATTTTTCCCGGGAAAGACCTACCTGACACCAGGTGTTTCAAACAGCAAACGTAAAAGCTGTCATGGACTGGCTATAGATTAAATCCCTACTGTGCTATAGCAGCGATAGAGAGTTTTCATTTATTTTCATTTATTTATTTTATTTACGAAAATGTTGTATTGTTACTTTAATGTCTATCGGTGATGCTCGATAGCTGTCTAAAAATAAGGGGACAGTACTTGTACATGCTGGAATTTCAAATGGACAACACATAAAGAGGAGCCTACCTGGAAACTGTAGAGAACTGCAATGTTGATCTCCACCAGTGCCTGGTCCTTCCATAGGGAGGAGGTCTTCCTGGTGTCTAAGGCCATCATGTTAGCTACGTCCTATAAAACAGGAAATAACAGGAATAAGTTCACAGCAGTGTCACATGACAGTCATATATGATAGTGACTACAAAACAATGCCATTGAGTTGGTAACCATAATTAGTGAAAGCTTTTTAGCGTTAGCATCTGGGCAACAGGGGGCTTATTCTATATTGTGGAGAGAATAAAGAGGTCACTCATAATTTGACCAATTTGACCACTCATAATTAAACCATAACAATTTTGTTTGTGGGTAAAACAACAGTGAGAAGAGCTTGAGATGAGGCCGGTGAGAATAAAGCAACTGAAAAAACAACATAAAGGACGCTTAACTGTGGAAAGCCCCATAGAAAACAATTATGGCTGTCAAAATGTAAACGTCTCAACACCTAGTGGACATGTCATGTTGTCGTTATGATGAAACTGCACAATGAGAACCAGAAACCTTTGTTGCTTGCTACTTAATACTTCACATACACAACATGTGCATCATGTATAGCACGGTGTAGCACAAGGCATTTTTCTATTTCTCTATGTGGAGCTGGACCTCATGTTATTAAAATGCCTGTATCGCAGAGCCGTCCACATCATGTTGAACATATCTGGTAAAAACAGAGTGTATCTCAGACATACTCGGTAGTAGTAATTCAAAAAAACACTTTCCCTCCAATGTCAATAGACTTCAGGAATCTGACCTGACTGATGCTGGAAATAATAGTGCCATTCAAAGCCATAATAGACATTTCTTCCCACACTCATCACAGCTAACAACAGTAATTACCATCAGTCTTACTTAATCATCAACAGTCTTACCATCAATTTCCAGATTTCAGGATGAATCACAATGTTGTGATGTATGTTACACTATATGGTCAAAAGTCAGTGGACACCCCTACTAATTATTGAGTTCAGGTGTTTCAGCCACACCCATTGCTAACAGGTGGATACAATCCACACAAACGTTAAGAATTTAGACTGAGTCGTAAAGAGCTCAGTGACTTTAAACGTGGCACTGTCATAGGATGCCACCTTTGCCACAAGTCAGTTCATGAAATTGCTGCCCTACTAGATGTGCCCCAGTCAACTGTAAGTGCTATTACTGTCACAGAGTGGGGCCAACGAGATCTGAAGCGTGTAACGTGTAAAAATCGCCAATCATCTGTTGCACCACTCACTACAGCGTTCCAAACTGCCTCTGGAAGCAACATCAGCACTGTGCGTTGGGAGCGTCATGAAATGGGTTTCCATGGCCGAGCAGCTGCACGCAAGCCTCACATCACCATGCACAATGCCAAGCGTCGGCTGGAGTGGTGTAAAGCACGCTGCAACTGGACTCTGGAGCAGTGGAAACGTGTTCTTTGGAGTGATGAATCACGCTTCACTATCTGGCAGTCTGATGGACGAATCTGGGTTTGGCGGATGACAGGAGAACACTACCTACCAGAATGCATAGTGCCTACTGTGAAGTTTGGTGGAGGAGGAATATGGTCTGGGGCTGTTTTTCAGGGTTTGGGCTTGGCCCCTTAGTTCCAGTTCTCGTCCAACATCACTGATGGCCCGGACAGCTCAGTTGGTAGAGCATAAGACTCTCAGGGTCATGGGTTCAATCCCCACGTAGTGTAAACTGTAACTTGTAAGTCGCTTTGGATAAAAGCGTCTGCTAAGTGACTGTGACGTAATGCCTGACCTCACAAATGCTCTTTTGGCTGATTGGGCACAAATTCCCACAGACACACTCCAAAAGCTTGTGGAAAGCCTTCCCAGAAGAGTGGCGGCTGTTATAGCCACAAAGTGGTCTAAGTCCATATTAATGCCCATGGTTTTAGAATGGGATGTAATGAACTACAAGTGTAGCCGCATGTTAGGGCGTCATCACATAGTGTGCTTCTATCTTCTATCTATCAGTTTAGCTACATTTCCAAGGTAACTCAATTTGCCAGCAGCCATGGCTTCACTTATTAATTTAAGTGACTAATGTGTTTTTTAAGGACAAGATGAGGATTCAGAGCCTTGAACTACTGTGCAGCTACACTGGAAACAGTTAGCTTGCTTGATGTGGCACTTGCAGTCTACATGCCACTGGGAAATGTAGTTTTCTGGCCAGTGACACCAATTAGGTACACACGCTTGTACCCTTGAATTATACTTTGTATGCTTACACCCCAGTGGATAAACTAGAAACGATCTGCACTGTTGCACTGAACAAAACTAGAATAGCCATGGGCAATGTGAACGCTTATGAGGAGTTTACTTCTGGCACCAGTGGGGTGGAGCAATTGTCCTCTTCCCTATGTTATGAAAGTATTATTTCTGCAGAGGGAAAGCTTCCTCCTAGACTTTTTCTCACAAGTCTTTTTCTTTACTGTTTCGGCAGTGGAACTTTAAATTGAAGAGGGCCTTTGCTATTTACTTTACTTTGAAAACTCACTCTATCCCTAGACACAGTACCTCCAGAATGTTGTAGCGTGAGCTGTCGCAGAAGTCCCTCACGCCGATCTCCGTTCCCATGTACCAGCCACTGAAGGGGCAGCCAGTGAAGTCCAATCCTCCAATCTCCAGCAGCATGTTGGAGACAGCCGGCAGGCCGTACCACTTCAGGTTCAGATCCTTGAACCAATCGTACCTGGGCAGAGCACAAAGGGAAAAATGGGGTGAATTTGGAGAGACCTCAAGGACTCAGGCAGTGACTGGAATAAAAGATATTCCAGGCTGTAGCTATTTCAGCTCAACTCAATTCACTACGCTCCCATCAAAGGTCATTGTAGATGTAAATTAAAACCTCTATACGGGATGCTATATGTAACAATGTAATTATGTATCACTTGTATTCTTCTATAGGATTATGGGTACTGCTCACAAAATTACCCTTGTGAAAGAAGCTCAGCCAAAACAAACATTAACACAGAAAAAAACCCTTGTGACTGCTTTTCAGAGCTGGACTAGCAGGCTGGGCCTCCATCTACCTCCTACAACACGCAGTCAGTACAGCCCCTCGGGGGAATTGACAATGTTGCATTTTGGCTATTGTTGCATAGCTGGGCGTAGACCCATGTAATGATGAGATGCTGTTGGTGGCCGTGGCCTGTGCCAAGCTGGTGCCAGAACTGAGGGCCAGCTGATGCAGGGTAAGGAGCAGTGATGCCAGTTTTGGAAGAGCTTGGCAGAGAGATCAGTGAGTCAGGGGATGCTGGAAAGCTCTCTGTGGCTTGTAGTGATGGCTCTGTGTGTGTGTGTGTGCGTGTGTGAGAAGTGTAGCAGCAATACACAATTCTTTACTTCAACAACTGCAATGCCAAGTCCTCAGCATTGCAGCTTTTATACAACAGTTACCAGTGCAAGTGCATTGTATCCAAAGTTTTCTCCCAGGTAGTCGACTTACATAAGAATAAAAAACAGGAGAAAGCTACAAATATTGCTAACTAGCCCCACTGTTACCACAAAGGTTGGCATGGCAACTAATAAAGCACGGCTAGCTGTGCTTCATGGGAAAATCAGCACAGTTGGAATGTGTCTGTAACCAATGACGTTGCTTGGCCTAAAACTACCCGTTGTATAATAGGTGTTGTTGAGGGATGTGTGGGTGGGTGGATTTCTTTGTGTGCAGGCACCCATGTGCTTGTTTCTATATATTCTGTATATTTTCTACAGGCCTGAGAGACAACGTGCCCCTTACTGTGTGTCACTCATTCCAACTCACTTGGGGTGTGTGATGTGCACCTCCAGGATGAGGTCTTCAGGGAGCTCAAACAGCTCAGGGTCGTTTCCGTTGGCTTGCAGCAGGAGGGGCAGGACATCAAAACGTCCCTTTGGAGCCTTCCACCCCTGCTGTATGCAGATCTAGTGACCAAAACCAACACATCAATTGACTTGCATCAGATTATTTGGCCAAAGTTAAGCACAAATTGGAGATGTGTGCTTTAAAACACTGGCCCTTATGTATACCTCCGTGAATTCAACATTAGCAGGGTCTCCCAGGATCTGTCCGTCAGGCTGTTTGTAGCCTGCATAGCGAATCAGCTGACTATTCCACACCCGGAAGTCATGTTTACCATCTGTCCTCTGAGGAAAGATGGTAATGGCTGACCTGCACAAAATGTGGACACACAGTGGATTAACATGTTGATAATGTCAAACATCTAAATCCAAAGAATGAACATGTATTCGATTATTGCTAGCTTTGGAGGTTGTAAACAGTGCAAATTGATGTAATTTATTAGATGCTTGCAATGTGATAGCAATGTATTAGCAATGTATTAGCATTAGCAGTTGATCTCTACACATAGGCTATATGTGGAGTAAGATACTGTGCAGTAATCTATTAGATGGTGTTTATGAGCTGTCTTACAGATGGTAGGCGTGATGCACCAAAGAGGTTATGTGAAGGGCTCACAGCAGAGCAAAGCCTAGCTACCTTTGGTCTGTTCCTCAACCCAATTGTGTTTAATGCCATGACCGGGTAAAAGTGATAATTCTACTAAGCTGGTTGTAAGTCGCTGAGGAGGGAGAGCAGCTGGCGTGAATCTGGGCCAGCGGCGCTAGCGCCGCAGTCCACATCTCCACAAACAACCTCTCAGCTTGGCTTGGGGACCTGGTGTAAGTGGTGAAACTGGTGGAGGGCACAGACCGTGTATAGTCTGTGCTATCAGACTATACATGTAATATGTAATAAAACTGTCAATGTAATAATTTCCCTGCTAATTTAATAACATCACATTATTAGATGAACTGACATTATTACATCAAAAGATGTGGGACATATTTTTAATGGATGTAATAATAACATTGACTAATAACGTGATAAAGAATAAGAAGAATGTGAGCTATTACATTATTAAACAAGATTATTATTATTACATCATCAGTTAGAAATATGTTGCACCCCTTACTGTAAGTAATAATCGGTGGTTAACGAAATAATGCAGTGTTATTATCCAGCACCTTAATACATTAACAGGTTTTATTACAGTTTCAACCTATTTAGAAGGACATTTTCTTACATTTTGGGAAAATATTACATTATCCGTAAGTTATTACATCATCATTTACTACAGACCTTGACTTGATTGAATGCATGACATCACTTTTCATGTAGTATATATGAAGAGTTTCACAAAATTAGATATCTATCGCTTGAAAAAAGACATTTCCATGCAGAATACTTAGTTTGAAAACAGACCCATCTTTGTTTTTTGAAACATTGACTGATATTTTTCAGGTTGCATTTTGTTTTTCCAAAATGGATATTTAATATTTTGGAAATGCCACCCTTTATATAAAAATCTTTTTGTTTATTTAGACTAAAAGAGCTGCAGCCGGGATGCTGTGCTGGCTCTCATCAAAATATGAATGCAAGTTGTCCTTCCATAGCCCAGTCTAAGTGTAGCAATGCGTCAGAAGCCATCCGTCATCCAAGGAGTAAATATGAGGTGTCACATGTGATTAGGACTTGGCAGAGAGGGAGCGAGCACTGAGCAGGTCTGACAAATGACTGCTTGTTAGCAAGGTCTGCCGCCTCACCAGTAGGGCAATGATTGGCGCCGAGACATTGACACATAGACAGGCAGCAGACAGTGTCAGAGATAGCGTTAAGAGACGGAGCACACATTGACAGATGGACAGTGGGTCAAGTCAGGGTAGTAAGAGATGGAGAGGGGGGATGAGATACACGGCGCGACAGATGGAGATAGGAACACGAGGGAAGAGGAAAAACCAGGCGACAAAAGGAGACGAGATGTGGGTAAAGGGATGAGCAGTGTGTTTTCACCTCAGGTTGCCTTTGTTGGTGGCATACTTGATGTGGTTGCAGATGTAGTTGTACATTCCGTGAGCTGTTGTGCAGTCTCTAGCATCAAAAACCTAGAAAACAAACGTGAAGCTTGTCATGGGGATGTCATGTTGGATCGTAGGGGACGCCGTCTCAAAGTTAAGGTTAAAAGAGTGTTACGTCACACAAACATACAGAGAAGAGTGTGAGAACTCAGCTTCTTCAAAGTGAAATTTTTGTGTAAAATGGTGTTTGGCCGCAAAACCTTTGATTGTGTCAGCGTCACCCAGTTGGAAACATTTGATGGAAGCAATGCTTTTTCACATGAGGTGCTCAAATATCTCTTCGTGCTCATCTATCATTGGATATTATATAAAGCTGACACTTTCTAGTTTCGTGTCTAGGACTAATTTTCTCAGAGGCCATCACATAGCATAGTAACTTTCCCCATTCAAAAGAGCGTGCAAACAGTACAAGAAGACAGGCTTCAACTGCACCATGACTTTAGATATGCATCACCTGCAATTTGGACCATTGGATCCTCCCTACACAACGGGCAGCATTTCTCCAGGCATGCTTGGCTCCATAAATCAGCTCTGTGTCTTTCAGCTGGTATGTTCCTGATGCCTCAATCTCCTTGGTCACCTCCTCCAGTCTGTCCACGTGGGCTTTGGAGCCACACCTGCAGTCAGAACAGTCACACCAGGGACAGGAGAATAAGAGGACATGCATGTACAGTAGAGGAGGCATTTACTGTGTGGTCCCATAGAAATCCCCAGTGTACTGTACATCCATCAACATGAACATGAACAACACCCTCTTATTCATATCCCAACATACATTGGGGGACACCCTGTCCCAGTCCATCAGAGGGCACAGTTAAACAGACAAACACACTCACACTGTCATTCACATCTATGGGTGATTTAGAGTATCCAGTTCACCTGACACCTGCATGTCATTGGACTGTGGAGGAAACCCACGTGAACACGGGAGAACATGCAAACTCCACACAGAATGGACCAGTGGGCTTCAGTCTAACCTGTGGTTCTCCGCCCACTGAGGTTTAACTCAACCAATGAGATTATTTCTGCCTCTGAGAACTAAAACTACAATCTGCAGGTACGGCAGGCGGTGCTTGCCTTTTGATGGAGGTGTAGTATTGGTCTATGAAGTCAGTGGCCAGTGGGAGAAGCTCCTCTTTGGTTCTGACCTCGTCTGGTTTGCGGCTGTGCTGGTTGGGCATCATGATAGAGCCTATACACACAGGCTCAGTGCAGATTGGCATCTGGAAAGAAAAATGACATCACAGATAAGTGAGGGGTTTGAGGGATAATTTCTAGTGGCATTGTTTTTTTTTTTCTTGTGATGTTCAGCTGGTTCTCGTGCTGAATGTAGTCAGAACCAGGTGACCTTGGCATGCATGATTTGGTTCTCTGGTCTCACAATAGGGACAACCATGACATGTTTAAACTATCCTGATTTGGTACAAAACAGTGTTGTTCAATCGGTTTTATTTGACCAAGAATTATAAAATATATCTCAGTGGCCTTCAGGATTTCTAGTCATATGCAAGAGACAGGACAGTCCATCACAGTCTCCTGACTGATGAGAGCAGCATGGCCTCCTATTCATTTACAAAGCCAGAAACGACCCTATAACCAAATGCCATATACCTTTCTCTTTTCAATTTTAGATCGACTGATTCAGAACACAGTCGCTTCTGCTTGATTTTAAAAGGTCCAAAGACCAAGAAATCCTTGAATCATGCTTTCTGCAAAGGATGCTTCATCCAAATGGAATAATCTAAGCCACTAAATCAACTCTTCAGAGCCGCAGTCTAGACAAATGAACATTTTTTAATTAATTTCTTGGCCTATGTTTTATCTTCTTCTTCTGGTTTCCTCTTCTTCTTCATGTGTGGTTTTAATTAAGTAATGTGCTTGTTTTAGTGTACTGTAGTTGTCATCTTGGTTGTTTTTAATTTCTGATATTTCACGTATTTTATTATTAAAGTTTTTGCAGAGGGTGCTGAAACTGAGTGCTTCCCTCTTAGCGTGTCACCTAGGGGTCTGAACCCGATCTGAACCAGACATCTGTGACATCCGCAGCATAATTCTATTGGGTCTCCCTCCGTCTCCCTTCTACCTCAAGTGCCTTAGTTTACCCCACACACACACACGCACACACACATGCACACACACGTTGCAGACCCCTAGTGTTATGTTATTTAATCATAATTAGCAGTGGCTAGATTTAGCAGATAACTGTGGAGATTAACAGAGAAACCAAACCACAGACTACTCTCTGGCCAAAGAACCATCTTAATGTCACATTGAAACAAAAAAAGATCAGAACTCAACCTTTAATCCTTTAAAGGTGGCAACTTTGAACAATCAAAATGGACCTTGGCCGTTTCAACCCCTCTATTCCATTCTGCAAGGACAAATTGCCACTGGAAAATCGTGTCCATCACCACTGAAACGAATTATTATTCCAGTGATGACAATGATTGTGCAAAATCCCATCTAAGCAAATTTGAACACTTTGAACCACTTTGAACAAATCTGAACCAAATCTGAAGCTCATTTTCTGTCAGACGTTCCTGGTCCTTAATGCATGCAAGGGAACTTGACTATTTTACATTTCTTTTCATTATATTTCTTCGAAACGGCTGGCATGCATGTTAATGAATGAGTAAGTCAGTGAGTCATGGATTGGTATCCTTCCATTGAACGGAGACAGAGGAAGAAAGAGCGAGGCGGGAAGAGAGAAAACAAGATACAGACAGATGCAAAGAGAAAATTGCTCATAGCTGAGAGCAACCTTGTGTGGTCAGTATAATATGATTAGAGTTGAAGTGAGCTGTCACTTTGGTTTGCTGTAAATGCCTTCACCAGTTTAGAGAGATTGAATGAGTGTGCAAGAGAGGATGACAGAAACAGTAGCGCAAGCATGCAGACAAAGCGGAAATTTGACAATAAACCCAGCGCTGCTAAAATTGGCTTCCTTGTTACACTGAACCACCCACTTCCACTGTCCAAACAGTCAGGCATTGACCCCCAACGCACCCAAAATAAACTTCCCTCCACGCCCCGTTCACAAGCCACTCCAAAAAAACAAAGTTCCCTTGAAGCGAACTACAAGCACAACATTACAGACACTCAAATCAAGTGAAAAATGGGAAAGGAAATTGAGTAAGAGTTTGAGAGAGACAGAGAGAGAGAGTGATAAAAAAAAACAAAGATAGAAATGGAGACAGAATGATAAAAGACAACAGGAGGCGGAAGAAAAGTAATTGACAAAAGGAGAAAACAACTGGGGGAACGATGACAAAGGGAAACAAGAAGTAGAGGCGACAGAACGAAAGGAGAAAATGGATGAGTAGCAGGGAGTGTTAAAAATAAAACAAAGGAATCACTCGTGCTCCAGCACGTCCGCTCATCATACCGCTCTGGGCATTCATGTCAGCCAGCTGTCCTTTTCGAAAAAGATGGATCATCCTCGGATACAGCAGCGTCTGTGATATATAATAAATCTGAAGATGCTATTACAGGCCATTCATTGAGCTGCGTACAACAGCCTGTCCGATAAGTCACTGAAGTAATTAGGCTGCTGTTGTTTATGGATGGCTGTGATGTTTTCAGGGGGTGAATGCTAAAACACTGGGGCTCACCTTGTGCTGTGGCCTGTACTACAGTTGGGAACTTGCTTGCATGATAAACTGTGGATGGACAGACTGGATGGATGAACAGCCATGCAGATGTAGCGTCACAGAAACCCCAGTTCTTGCTGAATGCTCTGCATGCTCTGCATGTGGCCTCCTGCTGTGTTGCTTCACTCTCAAGAGGGAGTTTTTTTTTTGTTTTGAGCTTGTTTTATAATATACCTATTCAATTCTACTTTGGGAAAGAATACTACTTCTAATACTGATGCAGTTCTGCTGTGCATGATGCAGTTGCTACTAATATGGATGGATGGATGCGTAGAGATGCTGGACCGACTCCCCAATAACTCCCTTATGTGGTCTTACCCAACAATTTTGCTCCCACTTGAGCCGCCCATGCCAAAAATGTATGCACTCATGTTAAAATAAGGCATTTTGGATCAAAGTGTCCAGCAAATGTCATGCTAGAATTTCTTAGTGATGTATTTCTGAAACAGTACCATTGCGGTCGGTGTATGACCTTTTGTGCTTGCCTACTGAAAGGGAGCGCTATAGGCCATGTTTGATTGCCATGTGAGTCGGCCCCATGTGGCGTGGCAGTCATCTGTGGGTTTTATTTATTCATAATTTTATTGTTTCATCAGCTGTAACAAGATTTTATTGGCAACTGAGTAACAAGCAGAAACAGTTCAGTGCCTCTGCTCACCAGGACACACTCGCTTTCATCCTTCCATCTAGATGACTTACAGATTCTCTATTGATGTTTGTTCAGTCAGCTGCCATATGTCATGATGAACAGTGACTTAAAAAACACTATTCAATTCATAGCGATCATATCTGTCATTTATCCATATTCTGCAAGTTCTCTACCTTATTGTATTGCACTTCTGTGACAATGCCAACGCTGCCACGCGGGAACAATTCTTCAGCTTCAGTGTATTCACTTGTAGTGCATTTATGTTTAGTCTACTGTCATTTAGTTTGTCCCGTTACGTTTTGTCTGCACCTTGTGTGGCAATCCCTATTGTGTAGCTGTCTTGTAATGTGTCAGCTCCAATTAACAAGGTCTGATTCCTTCTGTACGTCTGCTGTTGCTGTTTCCATTAGTCCTGGTGTACTCCATTGCGCTCACCTTGCGCAGTCTGTGGTTTCTTAAGTCAAGAACTTTATTTGTCACATACGCATACAG
This sequence comes from Monocentris japonica, assembly GCA_900323365.1. Lineage (NCBI taxonomy): Eukaryota > Metazoa > Chordata > Actinopteri > Trachichthyiformes > Monocentridae > Monocentris > Monocentris japonica. The sequence continues at coordinate 22,609 of OOFE01011081.1, forward strand.
GATGTGCAGTGAAATGAAAAAAACTCTGTTTTAAGCAAAAGTTTATGTCCAGAAGTGTGTTGCGGTCGTAAGATAGTAGTGGAGATGTGTGTGTAGCAAAAAAGATATTAAAAATAAATACAATAACTAAGAAAACGCACAATCTCCGCGGAGCTGCCACGACGGCGACTAGACACGACCGCGCCATCTGTGCCTGTGTAATTATAGACGCCAGTGGTTGTGCTCCTTTTCACGTCAGCAGAGGGTATATTAAGTATCATTAAAACATTACATGTAATAGCATGGCATGTTTGTATTTGTTGTTTACTTCTGGCATGTAAACTCTGGCTGTCAAGTAATTCTTGTCTTGAGACTCTGACATCAAGATATATCATCAGCCAGGATGTATGATGATGGACACTTGAGGACACTGCTAGTGACATTTGATGACAAATGTAGATACATAGATAGATTCCTCCATCCAGCCATCCATCTGACAGATTTTCAGTTAACTTACCTGACTGGAGTTGTGGTGAAGAGTGTCATTGTAGACAGTGCCGATTTCCCAGTTCTTGATCTTCATGAAGCGGGGGCATTTGGAGGGGCTGCCGTTCTGGAGTGACTTGTTGGGGGAGGTCCTGCCTTGGGCTGGAGGCTGAAGGGAGCAGACAGACTTTTAATCATTAATCGTTCTACCATGGTATTACATCTGGCTAAAGGTTGCTAACCTTTAAGCCAACCTTTGGTGCGAGCTTTCCCTCATGTTGTTTATGATTGGAAGTCATGCTGAAGTAGGCCGAAAAGAGAGACTAGCAGGGAGGCAAGGGGAAGTGGTTTTCAGCGTTACAGTGGGACACTGATTTCCAAGCTTAAGATGGATCGTTCCCTCTGGGACAAGTTGGAACACATGATCAATGTCTTGAAGCATATTTAAGGGGATTTTTACAACCATTGTGACAGAGAGGTTTAAAAGTGTTATTTACAGACCCCCGGCTCTTTCTTCCCAATTCAAATCAGATTTTCAGAGCTACAACTCTCACTCTGTCACTCGCACACATGCACAGAAACATACACATTATCTCTCCTCCTTGCTTATGCCTCCTACTTCTCTCTCTCTCTCTCTCCCTCTCAAAGACAAAGGTAATCAACATCATTAGCCAGTAGGTTGATTGCATATTAACTCTTAGCTCACTGGGTTTTCCAATAGTGTAGTTATTGACAGATAAATGCCTGCAATTTAGCCCCACAGTCAATTGTAAGCATTCACAAAGAAAGGCGCCGTGTGATCACCAAACCTCAGAGTAATCAGTCCCACACCTTGCAACCACTTTCATCATCATCTCTCATGGTATTGTGAATTGTACAGAGGAGCAGCCTCTGAACAACAGTGACACAATCATGGCGCATGCTGCAGAGATGAATGCCAACAGTGTCACACCAATTGAGTCTCATTTTCGATTCTTGTCCTCTCAAAGAATGGAGAGGGATGTGCAAGTTTAAATTGATTTTGATTCTGCTCACACAGGGTGAGAGCTTGGTTCCTGTGTGCTCATGCTCCAACAGCAATAACCCCCCACTGAGGGGTTTCAGACAAGTCACGTCATTATCACTGAGGTCACGCACAAGAGAGACCGTTGTGCCATAAAGAGAAATTACTATCTTCAATCGAACAGGCAAAGAGAGCCAGATAAGGAGAATCAACACCACAACTGTGAAAAGTGTGAGCAGAGGGCTGGGGACAAGGTATGGATCTAACAGAAAGGAGAAATTTAGATGGATAGAAATGAAGTTATAGTGAAAATTTGGGTTCACTACCCCATGAAGAAGTGTTTCATGATGAGGTCTAATCCCCCAAAGCCTTTTCTACAAATGCAATCATGCAGTAAAAGTTGTCATTCACCCTTCAATTTAGTCTCTCCTAATCAAAATGGGAGATGATGAGCGCGAGAGAGGATTGAGGAGGGAGAGGAAAAAAAAGGGAAAGGAAGAAAGACAGAGACGGAAGGTAATTCATGAAATATTGATTAATGTGGGTTAATCACCAGTTTAAAGAAAAATAAAACAGATGGTTTGACTGGTCTAACATCTTATTCAGTGATGATTATACCGTAGAAAGACGATAAAAGCAAACCCGGCATGGTGGCATATTCTCTGCTTTGAATGGAGCATCAAAGGTGGTGGCCGTGTCTCTAGAACTCGCTAGCTGGAGGAATTTGACAGAACGTTCTGCCACCTCTCCTGTGCAACAGGCTTATTAAACATTGAATTATGCAGCAGCAGAAGCCAGAGCTCGAGGCACAGGACAGTCCCTCTCCAAAGTGAGAAAACTAATTTTGCAGGCCATCGTCGTGTCACTTGAAATCCTTGCGTGTAATTGCATGAAAATTTTGACTCCAAGTTTCAGAAATGATTTCATTGATATTTTTCTGAAACAATCTTTGCCCCTGTCTTCAGCTGAAGGTATAACAAAAGTTCGCAATGAGTCATCAAAGTAAGAATTAATGTCCAGCAAAACACCTGCAGGGAAACTCCTTTGCTGTGTGAGTCTGCGTTGTTATATACGCACGCACACACACACACACACAAACAATGATTCCACCGCACCAAAATACACTTTTGATGTCATCGATGCACCAGGCTAAGCAGTACACTCACACCAACGTGGACACACCATGCAGTCTCAATCTGTGCACAAACTGCCTGCAAACCAGATATATCCTCTCCAACCGCCATCAAGCATGCACCCACATCAACACACACTCACACAAACAGGCACGTAAACACTTTCTCTTGAAACACACTCTCTTCCCTGCAGGTCTCAGCGGCTGGATCGTTTCAAGAGGGCCATGTTTGATAGAGAGAGATGGATCAGCAGCAGCTGCACGCATTCATTAGGCCTCTTGGAATCACTTTGCCCCATCCGGTCCCATTGACAGGGGCTCGGGCAACGTCACAAGTGGGTGGATAACATGGACCGTGTGCAGATTATGACACGATCCCCGGCACAGGCACTCAGACCTGTGACCAGACCCTTACATGTGTGGCCCATAAGCTGGATTTAATGCTCCACCAGCTTGCCGGCAGCTCTAATAGGTGATGGGATCTTAAGCAAAGGCTTTATTCCTGTGTGCTTAGAAGCTACATAGATGCCTGTGCTCAATCCCCAAGGCTTCCAAAGGCCCAAGAGCATGAAATGGGCAAATAATGTGGATTATGGTACAAGGATAGAGAGACATACAGGTAGAGACAGTCATGGACACACATGCATTATACAGCTGCGGAGATTGCCAGCGTGTATGTGAATGCTGGCAAACACATGCAAACACAGAATAAGGACAAAGGGTGTTCAAGTTATTGATCTATAGGAGAGTTGGGATGCATAGATTTATGCCTACACATGCTCTCTCTCACTCACGCCAACATAGACTCTGTCTAAATCACACAGAGTTGTTTCTTACCTTGTCGGTCTCAGGCTGAGGGTTGTTGAGAACCACCGGCATGTCGTCTTTCTTCAACAGGTCACCAAGCGTCCTGCCGTTATCTGACACCAGCTGGGGGGACGTGCCATTTCCCATACCAAGGTCCCTGGAAGTCACACACAGTTCGCTGTCAGGTGTGTGTGCACCCATCTGATCCCACACCACCCTTTCCTTTCACTTCAACATCCCAGTCAAAACACGCAGACATGCAAACACACACAGAGTAAACAAGTTGACCTTGTTCCTCCTTTGCAAATAAAACGTGGAATTGGGAGCCTTCCAAATTGGGAATGAATCAGGAACACAATGGCTGAGTCGTTTACAATAGGCATAATGACAGTAATTGGAGTGACAGAAAGGCCAAATCACAGTGGCATACGATACATGTTTTGCCTTTATTTGTCTAGGAGAGGTTTGCTCTTCTTCAGCAATGCCCCACTTCACACTAATATACAGTCTAGACACGCATTCATACCTGTTATCTGCCCAGTACAAACAGTCTTCTGCTGTTGGCCACTGAGCAACTATAGTCAAAGGCAGCTTGATGGTAGCTTATGAAGGAAGGGTAGAGCATTACTCCTTCATTTTCTCTGCCCACATTTTTCTAGCCAGTCCAGGAATTCAAACTACGTTTCCAGCCACAAGCTCTCTTCTTTGGCCTTTACTACGCATTCACATTGGTAGGAACTACATCACAGGTTACTGCTCATTGGCTGATGTAAGCTTAGTGATCATTAGCTCTGATGTCAATGGTGTGGCAACCATTGGCAGAGCATACAACACAAATGAGCACATGATTGGCTGCTGATGGGCGACGTCACTCAAACATTAAACTTTTTTTGCACTGACAAATGAGTGAACAAGGTGATCAACATGGGCGTGAACATGGAAGATGAATGAACTTCCACCAACTGGTAATGGTAATGTGAACATACAGCTACCACTGCCCCCAGAGATAAGTAAGACAGGATGTAAACAGAGGGCTATAACTACCACAGGGCAGAGATTGAGAGACTGTAAGGAAAGGGGATCCCTGTGCTGCTGCTGTTGCAAACCACATGAGATGTGAATAAAGGCTCATCAGCGTGTGATTTGAAGTTTGAGTTCCTCCACTCGCAAACACCCACACACATATCGCCTCCCACTGTCTGTCTTTCACACTCCCCCATCTCTCCCATGAGCACGTGTCCATGCTAATTGTAAATCTTCGCAGGCATCCCTTCTCCCTTTCACACTCCCTGTCACACTGTATCTCTTTATTGCCTCAATTTGTGAGAGCATCTTCATCCCCGCAATTCTGAGGAGGAGTTCAGAAATGCAGAAACGACAAGAGAAGTTGCATGCATCAATTCTGACTCAGACTCGGCATCAGCCTCAGAAATTGTAACAGCTTCTGCTCTAAAAACAAGCTATCAGTTCTAATGCGGCGTTCTATTTTGGGTAAATAGCCATCAAGACATAATTTGAGAGATGATACTGCACAAATGTGCCCAGAGATAACGGATAATATCGGCCATTCTGTTCACTGTAACCTTTCTCATCATTACCGCCAGGCTCTATTTGGAGCTCTTCAGAAAACCTTTTCCCATATCTGAAACGTCACAGGCCCAGCCGAAAAATTAAGTTAGCCACCTCTTTCCCAGTGATGCCCAAATGTCAGCATGTTTTCAGACTGCCTGTAGGTTCAAATAATGCAGGGTGTACTGGAAAGTCCATTTGTAGGCGCATGAGCGGCCTATCAACTAGAGCCATCTTAGCAGGGCTTCACTGCAACAGGTCTGAGGTTTTTTTTCTAAGACTATGTCTCCCTAGATAACAATGAATCACTCAAGGGGCATTTATAAAAGAGAAGAGGATGTGCATGGATTGGACAAGAATGAGATATTGATTTAAAGAGACTGTAGGCTCAATTTGATTTCAATTGGTCGTGGGTGTACAATAGAAGGTAACTGAGACGCCAATAACAACAGTACACTGTGCAGACCATTTAGAGGTTCTGGGATGGAATATTGGCTTGGACTATGCAGCCATCTGAATAGCAGTCCAGAGGGAACAATCTAAAACAAAAGACAAATGTTGCCGTTGTAGAAGTCACACTTCTAAAGTCTTACTCCCCTAGAAGAATTGTTTGGAAAAATCAAGTTTTGCTCTCTTGTCATCTGACAAGGAATGGTCTGGTAACAAGAGAGACACTAAAATCTTGTGTTACAATATAGTAATTAGTTTCTACTGTGTAACATTAAAGAAATAATTGACAGCAAGACTGATGAAGGATAGCTGCAGAATAAATGTATGAACTTCTACAATGACAGCCACTGTATGTACTCACCAGTCGGAGTCACCTCAAATGACTTGAAAAGAAACTCTGACTAATTTCTGCTAAACAATTATTTTCACCAATTTTGAAAATGGTGTGGTTGCCCCAGCTGAATAACATGCAAAAAACACAAGAACTGTTCTTTAAATGTGGGAAACTGCCATAGGCGAGCAAAATAGTTCATTTTGTTCAAACCTTGAAAGCATTTTCCCATCATCTTCCATCATACCACTTGACGCAAATCTCGTCAATTGCTTCACTATGGAGCTACTTACGTCTTGCTTACTAGGGTGCGCGGCTCTCCAATGCAGTCCTATGGGGCCAAAAGACACTCAGAAAAAATCAACCCCTAAAGCTCCCAAAGCATTCAACTTATTGACACTCACTCTGTAATGACACATGCACGTATTTAATTCTCTGTTCATCCATGACCTGACAAACAGCAAAGAGCAAACAAGGAAGTAAAGCAATAGCAAGGTAGCATCAACACTACATAAGACAAGCATGACTTTAGAACTTTACGTCTTTTTACTGATATATCTCATTGCAGAGCGAGCAATCAATATGTTGAAAAAGACATGTTTTGGGTGCTTCTGGAGTTGATTGTTGGAGTGTCTATTGTCCCTATAGAACTGTATTGGAGAGTGCAAATGGCTAGAGTTATGGTTTGTGTTAATTGAGACTAGTTACCAGAAGTGTTGTGAACAATGACATCTCAATTGAGAAGTTATACAGACTGGCATGCAGTCAGTAATGGCTTGGAAGAGACGAGAATCCAGGAAGAGAAAGCCTGTAGTTTTCATGATTTTGAAATTCCCCCCGATGGCGTAATCGGCGGGGATTTTGAGCTGATTTTTTGAGCTTCAAACAGCTTTTCTCCTTGACACAGAATGAGTAGACAAAAACAGTACCAGCTAATAGCATCTACTACTGAAGACTGATTGATGGAGATAAGGGTGAAAAATGGTGGAGTGTCCTTTTAAGCTTCCCTGTAGAGGGGGGCAAGCAAAGAAAGAATTTCCCTACAGGGATCAATAAAGTAACATCACACATTACCTCTCCACTTGGACCTCAGCATCCCTCCTCTCCGCATTCCTCTGGCCTTCTCCATTGATCTCCCTCTTGCTGTTTTTGATGAGGCGCAGCACTGGTTCAATCTCCGTCAGCAGCTCGTTGTTCTCCTCCACCCCATTGAACAGGAGTGCTCCGCGGCCCCCATCCCTCATCAGCAGGGGGTCCTGGGCCGCAATCAGCGCCTGCACCCCCCCCCTCTGGAGTCTGGAGGGAGTGACAGAGGGAGAGGACAGGTTCTCGATGGCCCTGAGCTGGGGCTCCTTGTTGCCCTGCTGCTGCTGCCCAGGGCTAAGAGGGCTCGTCGGGCAGC
>OOFE01011081.1:30203-50315 GCA_900323365.1 Monocentris japonica
ACACACATGCACGGGTAAGTGCGTGTGCACACACACACACACACACACGCACACACACACACACACACACACACACACACACAAATATACCTCAACCCAGGCCTTTACTCTATCAGGAAATACAATGTGTCCTGTTCAGCATCCTGGGAACCATGTCGGTCTGGACCACACCCAGTGTGTGTGTGTGTGTGTGTGTGTGTGTGTGTGCGTGCGTGCGTGTGTGTGTCCCCAGGGATCTGTTTCTGAACAGCAGGAGGAGGAGGAGGAGGAGGGGAAAGAGAATGTCTATTAGTTTTGGAGGAAATTGGCTTGACTGCATGATTTGCTTACACTGTGCTGATTTAACATCAGTCAAAGAGGTTATGTGATTCACGTAAGTGTTGTGAATATTTCCAGAAGGTGTAATATTACACAGATCATTAAGTCCTGTTGAGCTACATGCACAATATCTATCATCCAACTGACGTCGTCCTGGTTATCTCGGTGAGCCTCAGTATTTCTACCTGTAGGGTCAGCGTGTAAAAACCCACTATCAGGGATGGTACCTGCTCTTCTAGAAGCGGTGGTGCGTAGAAGAAGGCAGCGTCAAACCATATGTTGGAGCGCTCTTGTTTACTTATGATGTTATGGACGCACAGGCAACCACAGTTTGATACAAGAAATGACGTCAACGAAGCAAAATGCAAAAAGGTACAGCATGAACATACCCGACCAGAGATGTTAACAGTTAAAACCAACCAAAACCGTGTACAAAAGAAATAAAGTACTATTAATCTGAATAGCCAAATAAAGTAAATTGTTCAACTGAAATGGACCCTTTTCCAGTAGAAACTCATCAAAATGAGAACATCAAATCAAGCAATAATAATCATTAAACTATATAGCCTAAAAATAGTATCCAGTGGATGTGCAGTGGCTGTTCACCTGAGAGCAGAGGGAGCAGATTCCTCACCCTCACACTGCCACATTCACTAATTGCAGCATCTGATTCCGCGTACATGTAATGTTTGCAGAGGCAACTGTTTGTTTAACGAGATCAAACTCTTACACAAATATGTGAGCAGTTATACAGATGCCGCAGTTGAAGAAGTCTCACTTTTTACTGGGTGCTTGGAAGTTGCATGGAATTGTCTGGTAACTAGGTGGTTGAGAGACAGCAGAGTTTTGTGGTTCTACCCAGTCACATTCAAGAGAAAAGTCTGTGATCCTAATGCAGGGTAGATGGAGGATAACCGGGGGACTTCTACAACGGCGATCACTGTTTATTTCTATTCAATTTCATTATGGACACATTACTCAGACACGTGGGTTGTCAGAGGCAGCCAGTGTCTAGTGTTTATCACAGCGGAAACCTCTCCTGTGTAATTAAGTCGCATATTGTGTTTGCGTGTGGAAAAGCACAAATAGATTCAACTGTTGGGCAAAAGAGACAAGGCGTGCGAATCCCACCTGTCCCTCCTGTCCTTTTGTCTCAGGAATCAAGTTGTTTCTCAGTGTGCTGTGTTGTCTCTACACTTGAAGTGAACTTTACCAACGAGAAGAAGCACTCTGGCGGTGTCTGCCAATAATGACTGGCTCAATAATGCGTTTCTGTTTCATTCTGATGCAAAAGCATTACCAAGCATTGCACAAGCCTTGTCCTTTAAAATCGTTGCGTCTGGCTGCGTCGGAGGCTTTGCCTTTAATGTACAGTATGTATGTGGGGGGAAAAAACAAGAAAAGAAACATTTAAAGCCCCGTTGCTAGTGGCGGCAGGGGATACCAAGCTGGGATAATTCATCACCAAGGTCAGCGCTCCACACGTGAACCTAACTCTTCCTGTCTGCACCCGACTAAGAAATCATTACCAACTAACGACTCTGCCCTGACAAAACCACCCTGAACACAACAATCATTTCTCACACAAGTATCTTCTGTGCATCGTGAGAAAAAAAAAAAACCTTTACAACAGCAGCACAAAATCTAAATCCATGCACGGTTAAATAAAGATACGTCGATGAGGCCGCGTCGACTTTGCTGAGGGCGCTGGACTTAAAAAAAAAGCCTGAATAACTTCTATGGGATTTAAATTATCCGATGCTAAATGCATATGCCATAGGCTGGTTGGTTTCTCTCATCCACATCTTTTCATCTTTATCTCGCCCACGCATATCAACCTTGTGTGGTTTCTGAAGGTTTTCACTGCAAACGAATAAGCAGCTAAAGACCTATGCGTTGCTGTTGCGCCAAATAATCCTCTAACATTTCCAGAAAATCTAAACCATACACCAAATTCTATAATACTAATGGTAGCCTACATAAGATTTACATTTTCATCAAGAACAGTCAAAGTGTGCACAAGTGAAGGACCTGCATGTAGCTTCACAAAGACAGTGAAAATGTGCCATGTTATTTCATATTATACTGCTTTTTACAAAGTATCTAAGTTCTAACCTTTAGAATATGAACATAGCAATACAGCATGACAGGCAAAATGCACAAAATATCCCCACCGAGCCTTAATTTAATGTCCATTTCCCACAGCAACAAGTTTCTAAGAGGAAACAATTGTATGTCAAAATGAAAAGGCTATAAACCCTTATATCCTGTGTGACGAAGAGGATTCATACAAAAATAGACCTAACAGCCACAGGTTTACACATGAGTTTGAAACGGCCCATTCATTCTCAATAATTACGGTGCTCATTCTCTATCCACCAGCATAAAACACAACGGAATGCGCGATGTAATTTTCCAAAAAGAAAAGGGGAAATAGAGAGGAGCGAGAATAGATAAAAACGCAAAACCACTTACCCCTGAGAACAAGGTCGCTGTCACAACGACCTGCTGCCGTAAACTTGGAATAAAACTCCTGCGCTCCTGGGTCTCCTTCTCAGCTGCGGCTGCACAGGTCGGTCATCCGAGCGTCTCCAAGTCACAGCGATGCGCTCTGCCACTCTAGAGACGCGGCATGCTTGTGCGTTTCTGCGCACCAGGGCGCCTTATAAATATGGAGCAAAGAGAGACACTGTGACGAGCCTCGGAGAGAAACGTGCACGGGCATTTATGTGACTTGGTAGGTGGGTTTAGTTAGCTCGGCTATCGTCATCACCATGCAAGAGCAGACTGCTCTCCAAATCATCCTCTAGCATCTCCACTCCCGTTACACTGAGGGCCTACGGGCAAAGAAAACAAAAAAAACAACGTGACAAAGGCGAGATGCAGGTGATTGGCACTATATGTAGGGCTGCTAGTTTGTTAATGTAACGTGTCAAGGTTTGAGCACGTGGTTTAACCAATCCCTTCATTACTTCAAAACCAGAAAAACTCCTTCATGCATTCCGAACACATGAAATGAAAATAAGTTGTCTGAGACTTGTCTGCCAACTCCCTATATTGCTTCTGCATCTGGTTTACCTAAAAAAACACAGCGATCAGTTCATCTTTTCAATAGTATGTCATCCAACTACCTACATAAGGTAGCCTAACCTTGCACCACCAGCCTCGGCCTCTACAAAGACAAGGAAAAACTCCCAGAAAAACCCTACAGGAGAAAAAAAGGGAGAAACCATGGGCGGGGCAATTCACAGAGGCACCCCCCACCAGGAGACCACTGATCCAGTTGTTGCACCCAGGGGCGATTTTAGACCCTTTTTGGTGGGGCTGTGATTTTTTTTTTTTACTTTTTTAACTTAACTCGGCTAAGCCTACCCAACTCATAGTCATCAGTAATGATTTCAAAATAAACAAATAAACAGTGATTTTCAAAGCATTTAGAGAGAATTGCAACACATAAGGAGAGAGAGAGCAAGAGAGAAGCTCCACCACCAAATCTGACGCCTTGTGTGACACTGAGAGATGTAATGAAGAGCAGGCAGACAGCAGCACTAACAACTGAACTCAGGTCAGAGCAGCCAATCCCAGAGAGTAGGTGAGTGGTACAGAGGTAGTAAGCTTGAGAAATGTACACTCAATAGTCTATTACTGTAACAGAAATGACAAGGCATGTTGACTCTCCTTTGTTATAGTTAACTAACATTAGCTAGCTAGCTACAACACACGCTAGCTTTGTAACTTCCTAGGTATGATGTTAGCAAAAATTACTGAAATGTCAGCTTCTCTCACGACAGCCAAAAAAGTACATATAACATACATAGCCTACAAATAAACCTCTGTTTCTCTGTAGATGGAGATAAGAAAGTACTTGATGAAAAGCAGCAGAATCACAGAAAATGTACAGCAGCCAGGTAAGAAAGTGAACAGGCAAGATAGATGAGAGAGGAATCTTTGAGGTAGTACTATTTCACCACGATGAGACTACAACAGCTCTAAGCTTATTGCCCAAATGTATTACAATGTAACCCCAGAACTACTGTAACAACTGGACCTTTGGCTGGATACTATATCCTAACAAAGGCAATGGATTCCCCCCCATATAAAATAAAAATTAAAAATAAACCTAAAGCCTCACCTGGCTAAATGGGAAACCTAGGGCTGTAAAGGGGCAATGCAGAAAGGCTGAGCAAAAATGAAAAGTGCCAGGTTTCATTGAGATTTTAAAATACTTAATGGAGTCTTATCAAAAGGCAGTAATTGATGTGAGAGCAACCTTCTTTTCTAGCCTAACCCAACTCGGATTCCACAATTTTAAATAACAGTTGTAGTCTTTCAACTCCATGTCTTTTTAAAATCTTAAGTGGAACTCTAATGGAACTCTAAATATAGGTTTATTTATTTGAAGCCAGTGTTAGATTAAAAGATTAAAGAGAATACTTAGGTCCACAAAATATTCTCAACCTTAGCTAAAAACAAAAAGGATTGACTTGAGGGGAAATTAATGTGTAACCTTGAGCCTACAACACCTTCACTATTTGTATTTTCTTTGATTTTCCGACTGGTTTCAAGGTCAAAACCTCTCAGGTGTCAGTTGCCTTGAATGCAAGACTTTTTTTCAAATTTCTATCTAACTATTCAGAATAAAAATGTATGTTGTTTCTGTTTTTTTTAATTGAGTCATAAACACACTGATGATTCAAACTACCCTTAAGGTTAATTCATTTTACCAGCGATTAATTGAGCTAAACTTATGTTTTTCTGTTTTTTTGCAACATTCACAGAAATTACATTTCTTTTAATAGATGCACATTATCTAAAACTACAAGTGCAACACTTTTGTAGCTTGAGTATTTCCCTCTCATTTTGCATTTTAGGCATCTAACTGATGCTCTTATCCAGAATGACCTACAGCATCTTCCTCAAGGACACTTAGACAGGACACATGGCTGTTGATGGACACACTTTGGCTGTTGCAAGGATCAAACACATGACCTTCTGGATACAGAGCAGTCTCTATAACCCCTAGGTCACCCAGCCACCCTCTTGACATAATCACAGAATATGACAAGTGGTTCAATTTTCCCCTCTCTCCACTACTGTGTCTACAAGTTGGTCTCCGCGCGATAACAAAGTTGTCACTCCAGACATGCTTCTCCGCAAGTGACCACAAAGTGGATCTTTTTACCAGCAGTTCTTAAGGTTTTGTTCAGAACGGAAGAAAATAATTACCCCCATTCATCATAATGGGCTGAAACAGACAGTAGTGGAGGAGTCGTCCTTGTGTTTTCTCTGTTATTTTTCAGATGGAGCAGAGACTTTTATGGTTAGATATGGGGTCCACTAGCAGAACCGATTTCAAGCACTTGAGTTGTTTTCTTGCATGCTGAGATATCGTCCGCTATAGGGTTCAAAGAGTTTGTGGTTATTAACGCATGGTCGAGATGAAGATCTAGGGATTCTCAGTGCAATCAGCCTGACCTCTGCCTCGGCTATCACTTGACGTGTCAACACCCAAACAAAACGGAGTGCAATTCCTGGATACACACACACACACACACACACACGCACACGCACACACACACAAACTGAGAGGGTTTAAACAAATCAAACCTGAAATGCGGATTTCTTTAACAGCATGTAAGAGATATGTCCCTCTAACTTGAAGAAGCATTGCACACAAATACACATTTCACATGCATGCACACACACGCAGACACACACACATGCTTGCATACACACACATTCCACAGTCGGCCATGTCATTATGTCAATCACTTCCTGCTTGAGTGGTACCATCTGCCCTCTCATAAAGCCACACACCATGTGGATCACTGTGCAAAGCCCCTGCTTAGTCCCGTCACATAGCACATTGCCCAGAGTTAAGACTCACTGGCTAAAATTACATTGGTTTCTTTTTATACATCTTCCCCTCTTCCCATTCGTCCTCAGCCTTTTTTTCACATTAGGGGGTGAAGGAAATAAGTTGCAGTTGGAGAAGGAACACTGTGTGTGTGTGTGTGTGTGTGTGTGTGTGTGTGTGCGTGCGTGCATGTGTGTGTATCTAAAGTAGACTTTTTGTTCACATGAATGCCTCAGTGCATATGTGTGCAAATGTTTTCCTCATCGCATGTTGCTGGAATCCAGAACAGCCATATTCACATCTCTCAATCAGGCGTTCAGTCTTTTCAATCTCAGAATCAGAATCAGAAACAGAATGGAGGTTTATTGTCAAGTAAGTTTACACATACAAGGAATTTGCCTTGATCTGACGGTGCAACATTTAACAGAAGAAAAACAAGTCAAAAATATAAGAAGGAACGAGTCAAAATCTCACTTTCTCCATTCTGTCAGCCTGTTGAACCTTTATCACATTTGGAAATGAAATGATCATTTATACGTGTGTGTTCCTCTACGAGCTGAATAGATGGCCGAAGATGTTTTCTGAGTGACACAAAACTTACATGTAGATCCGCTTACATGCATTCAAAATATTCATAATAATTTAATTTAGCTATTTGTAACTGAAGATTGAAAATGTTTTGCTACTGTACTGATAGACTTTTTATAGGAAAGAAGGCATTTTCAAATCTATTTCCCTAAACGGCCTGGGAAACCACACCTTTAAAGGTCTGTGACACCATTCACTTAATTTACACTTTGATATTTAGCTCTTATCCAGAGATACTTACAACATCTGGAAAAAGCTCCTAGAGCACCAACGTTAAGGGTCCCTGACAATAGACATAACGAGACATTGCTATGACCCAGGGATCACCATGTAAGGGAGAAGTTCTACGAAAAGAACAAAGAGTCTTTAAATGAAGACATCTGATCAAACTAATGTAACATAAAGCCTCAGTCAAGACTGATCAAGGAAGATGATTGCATCCGTGTAACTGTATTTTGATGCTATTGTGTGACTATCAGTTTGAGATAGACGATTGGTCCTTGGCTTGAAAATGCAAGAGCAAAGAGTTTATCCAGTTTACTCAGTTCATTCTGGGTTCATGGCTGGAGGCACATGTACCTCACCCCCTCTATAGTTTGTTTCCGCATGCTTATCAATGATATATATTACATTATGAATCAAAGAGACTGAACGGGCAGATGGCCCCTTCAATATGGAGGACAGAATTATGGATACAGAATTGGCCAAAATTACAAATAAATGAATAAATAGTAGAATAGAAATAAATAGAATAAAAAGTCTATTAATAAGTCTATTAATAAATATAAAAATAAATACACGTAAAAAAAAGCATAGAAATCCAGAAATTAAAATATGAATAAAAGTGAGTAGAAATTAATAAATAAAAGACAATGCATGAAGAAAATCATCTATATTGTCATTTTTTTCATTTTCCAATTTATTTATTGCTCCCTACTGTGACAATGAGGTCATGTCAATTAAACACAGGTGGAGTTTAACACAGTTGGTCATTGCTGTGATGCAGCGCTCGATGGGATTTTCCTTGACTGACTAGAAAAACAACTTTTTCTGCAGCAAACTTCAAGTCCGGCCACATCATCAACATAAATTCACAATTAAAATTGAGTTGGCCACTGCCAACAAGAATGACCTGTCCAGTTGCTGTGATGATTAACGTTTCGATATCCAGAGAAGGGGTTTGACCACTGCAGAGGACAACAATGCTTCCTCTGATTACCTGCTTTTCCCTGTGGAGGCAATAATCAATAACTTCAGTCTGCTGCTGCTGTTAGCCACACAGAGGTCGACCCCTTACTTCTTGGGAATTTTAAAGAGGTTTCTACAGAACTGGGCCTCGTCTCATCCACAGAGGGTGTGGTTGGACGCCCCTTGCATCCAATTCTTATAAGCGCAATTGAACCTTATTAGCTGGCAGAACAGTTGTAGAGATTGTGCCGTGCAGTCAGTGGACTCCTAGTTTGATTACTGAAATATCTCTGACCATATTATGTAGTAGAACATAAATAAATAAATAACCATACAAAGAAACAAATAAATAAATGAGTAAGGAAATAAATAAATATGGTATTTTATTATGTTTTCCTTATTGTGCATTGTTTTACGAATGTATTTATTGAAATATGTTCACTTCTACATTTTCATTCATGTAATGACAGATTTCTATGCATATGGGTCGATTCTGTCCTCCCTACGTTACATTGTTACTGTACTGTCTAGTTAGTGTTGGCTAGCTAAGCTGAAGTAGCAAAAAAAATGGACAAGAGAGAGTAAGTCCATTCTGAAATGGAGGAATTGGATGAAAAAAAACATGACACTTTATGTGATTCTTTCAGGTTCTGGTGACAAAGTGAAAGTGCTATATTTATTGGGCAACTATGATCTAAGTTATTATGGTAAGCCAATACATGTATTTGCAATGTTTACAGTTTAAAACCACCTATGGTGGATGAGTGACAAACTGTGTCTGTCTCCGTGTCTGTGTACATGTGTGGGACGTCCGCATTGGTGTTTGCCAACATATTTGCACATAGCGTAGGATTCTGCTTAGCAGTTTGATGTAAGATTGCATGTTCTTCTTGTTTGAAAGGAAGGCATCTTTGTTTGCATTCAGGGAAGCGCACTTCTGCCATTTGCCCTCTGGTTTTCTGTAAGCGACTGTTGTCCTTTGTCACAAAAGACACACTCATTCTTCATAGGCGGTGTTCAGTCTGAAAATAAACACGTTTATTTTAAACATTGCAAATACATGTATTGTCTTGCCATAATAACTTATCATAGTTCAAAGTTGCCCAATAAATATATGACTCTCCAGAACCCACCAGAACCTGAAAGAATAACACAAATAAATAGAGTGCCATGTTTTTTTTTACATCTGTAACCTTTAGTGAATCTTGATCTTGATCTTGAGTATCACTGTTTCAAATAAGTATAATTATTGGTTTTTATTTAATATATCTATTGAGGTAAAATTGTTTAACATTTTTTTACAAATTACAAAATACATGTGCTTTCCCCCATCTCTGTTCAATCACTCCATCTACTAAAGATTGCTCAGTTCCAAGTCAATGCATACCAGAAGCATAGTTTCACCTCCTAAGGGAGCCAAGGAGAGTCGTGATCATTACACTAAAACAAGTGAGAGATTCCATTCACACTTGTCACTAGGTGAGAGGAATTCTTTTTGACACTATCAACTTTCAGGAAATATCTATAATATATTTTCTCCTCAGCATTTGGAGTTAGGGACTCAGAAGTTGCCAGCTTAAGGAAGTGTAGAGTTCAAAATGAAGTGGGCAGTGCAGGCAAAATGGTGATAAAAAATGAGAAGGTCTGAATATAAAGAAGTCGAGGACAGTGCTTTCCCACTGGCTGTGATGTGGAGAGTACATTCCTTTTGATGTGATCCGAAACATAACATCTGTGTTGATACCACATGGCCCATGGGTGAAACTGAAAAACTGTGAAGACCAGTAGACCAGTGCGAGGCAGGAACAAAGCCAAGGCATTTCTTGCAAAATCTCTCACTTGAAAAGAAAACGCCCACCTTTTGTTGGCATTGAAATTGTCTTGTAACCAATGGATTGATCACACTGAAAAGGGTCAACAACACAGAGTAAACCCAGTGCAGATTGAAAAGAGCCAAGGGCAATGCTACAAACGGAAATGCACTGTTTACAATTTGCCAAGGTCGTTGGGCAAATTCATTATTGGCAGAGATGCCTCCTCTCTGTCTTCTGCCTCAGCTTTACAACAGCCTGTTGAGGATGGCAATGGTACCCTGTTTGCCCTTTGGCCACAGAATGCTTGTGGGAGGCATACATGTGGGAAGTAAAGTCTTTTAGTCAAACCATATCTCCTTCACAACTTGCAAAAATCTCCTTCCCATACAACGTTGATACATTCTAACGATTTCTACGACAGATTTAATCTGGATCCTGGAGTGCTTTGTTGTATTTGCAATATTTCTCTGGGAGGTTTCCCCATTTGTTTCGGATCCTGGAGCATGCAGCACTCTGACCCACAACTGATTTGTGCTGTGATCCAAAGTGCATACAGGCGAAGGTAAATGAATATTGCTCCAAACCAAAGCCTAGGAACAGAGATCTAAGTATTGTGACATGACCATGTTAACCTAATATTTGTACGTCATGTAGAATGGATATCTACTTATGGCTCTGGTCTTTATCTTTGCATTGTGAAAACCAGCTGCATCTTGTATGATCTTTCCAATCACTACAGGGAAATGTCTGGAAATGTGAATGAGACCTGAGCCGTTGGACAGTTGATTTGCTTCTTAAGCCCTTAAAGAGTTTCTCTTCAAAAGTTCACAAGAAAGAGTTCCAGCAAAAACTCAGGAGGAGCTCGATTAGTCATTCGCTCATGAGGAGTCTTGCATTTGAAATTCTTCAACATGTTGAGAATTGAGGAAGGGCAAATATGGTATCCTGGTCCCCAATGACTGATGAGTTCAAGATCGTCACACGGTCTTCACACAAAGCGTTTTCCTCAGATTATGTTGGCAATCCATGAACACAATATGATCAAATACATTACAGTCCCAATGAGGCGGCTTTGACCTATTACAGGTCTAGAACAAAACTGCACTAGGTGTTGAAATTGCTCTCCTGAATTCCAATGAAGCAGAATAATGGGTTCCATGGGAGTGGCGAACCATTTCAAATTCATAATCTATAAGTCAGTGGATGAGCCCACTGGTACTATTGATCTCTAGAACTTTAAATTAGTTTAGTAAAAACTTCCTCTAATCGAGCAATGGAATGATGTCTGTTTTGTGTTGCAATGGTCTTTAACAACTGATGTGGTCGCAGCAAACAACCATAATGGCTCCTTCATGCAGCCATAAATATCGTAGAGTCTCTGTGGGAAAACAACAAAGCAAATCATTTGGACTGTGTGGACTGGCTAATGCCGTTGCCTGTTGAATGCTTCACATTATCATCACATTTGGAATGCCACTTCTTGATGACTCTCGTAGGGTCGCCTCCATTTTCACCAACACCCTGCCAAAAAAAAAGAAAAGAAAACCCACCTCAATAACCCCATCTTTGTACCCAGATGCAGATGATTAAACTAAGAGACTGACTTTTTCGTGTGCCCGTGTACTATAGCATGTTCCGGTCTTTTCCTGCCCTCTTTCAGAATGCAGCCAGGGAAAAACAGCAACTGTGGGCTTTTCCTCGCTGTTAAAGGTCAAACTTGTAATTTGCTGTGAGGCTCTTCACTTCCTTGTCTGGCATAAATCAGAGGGCTTCTGCCAAATAATTGCTGTAAGAATTCACCCCAAGCTTAGTAAGCTGTGCCACGTGAAAGAACAAAATGCGGACTGATGAAGTCATTCTATTGTGCAATGATAAATTGATATATTTTCATTGTATTTTATATCAAACTCAAACTGTGTAGTTGTTGTGTAACTTCTGACCTGTGAACAACTGTACCATTGTTCTTTTTGGAAGGAAGCCAACATAACATAGCTCATAACTGTGTGTGACTTTTTTATAAGGAAACAGGGTTTGATGAAGACTTTGGTGATTTCCCAAAAAGAGTTGGCTTACAAAACAATACATTGCTTACATCTCATTGTTATCATTTCATGATACTGGAAGAACCGATGATGTGCAACACAACAAGGAAGCAGGAGACGGTTCACTAGGCAGCTTGATAGTGAAAACTCCTTACTCGTGACTTGTAAGTTGGCATTTCAATAAATGTGCTGTGATTTGTACAAATAGATGTCTATTTATAAATATATGTTTGTAAAAAAACTTTATACTTTGTGTGTGCATTTCTCATGAAATGTCATTTGTAAATCTGCAATTCTGCGTGTGAAGTGTTGAATCTGCATTTGTGGATCGACCAATACACGCATTCATTCCTTCTTCCGCCTTTCGACAATGACATCCAGTAAACTCAAACTTGCAAACTTTTACGGATTTCCAGTCTATGCTGCTGAAATGGAAGCGGACAAAAGTCAACAAGCTGGATGGGTATGTGCTATGCAATATCATCCTTTCACCTATGTTAAAGGATAATTCTGGTATTTTTAAACCTGGGCCCTATTTTTGTTTAACCAGAAACAGAAGTCTCGCTCAAGAAGAAGTCTCGTTCTTGAGCGAGACTTCTGTTTCTGGTTAAACAAAGTCTATCTCTGTTGGGATCCTTTCTGTAATGTTGTCACTTGGAATAACAATCTGAGCCTGTCAGTGGCAAAAACAAGCACTTTTATATAGGGCCCAGGTTTAAAAATTATATTTGTACAAATCACGGCACATTTATTGAAAAGCCAACTTACAAGTCACGAGTAAGGAGTTTTGTGTTTGTGGATTGCAAAACACATTTGTAAATCGCGGAATATTTGTGGATCATGTGTAATGGAATACTAAATATCTCCTGGTGTCATGATCATGGTATGTGCATTAACAAACTTTTCCATTGCATGCCAGAATTGTTGACGACATTCTTTCTTATCATCAAAAATCAGGATAACTCACCTGAATAACCTGAGAAACCAAATAGAGAAAATAAACTTCCCTGCCAAAACAAACAAACCCGGACAAAAGAAGAAAGGTGCATATGCATTGTTGTCACTGTCAAGCTGCCTAGTGAACCGTCTCCTGCTTCCTTGTTGTGTGGCACATCATCGGTTCTTCCAGTATCATGAAATGATAACAAAGAGATGCAAGCACTGTATTGTTTTGTAAGTCAACTTTTTATTGTTTTGTAAGACATTTTTCTCACCATAAGCAACATATATGTTATAAATGTTATATTATATTATAAAGGTATATTACTCCCTGAGCAATGAGCCCAACATTGATGAGAAGAATGTGTTCCTCAACGCAGCCTATATATCAAACCAGGCTCTCAACAATGTCATCATCAGAGTCACCTGATGGACTAATAAATACAAATATATTCTTTACCTGAGGAGGCAGAGTAGTGATTGGAAGTCTTTTGTTTGTAAAACATATATATAGTACTGTGCAAAGGTCTTAGGCACATGTAAAAAATTCCATAAAGCGAAGATGCTTTCAAAAATTCTGAAAAGTTTCTAAATATCCCAAAATTTACTATAAAAAGCAGTAAAACACTAATGCAGAAAACAAACAAATAACTATCTTAGACCAAATTTATAGAAAAATTTAGGGTGCCTAAGACTTTTGCACAGTGCTGTTTATATGTATATATACGTATATATTGGTCATCTTGGTCTGTTTGTTTACAGACTCATTCATTTCCTGCTAATCTTGCACGTACGTACGCTTGCACGTACATACCTATATTTCTCTACTGTTCCTTTCCATTCTTTAGTAAAACAGAGATGAAAGGCCCTGATTTCATATGGACTTCCCACCCGCAGTTGTCTCCACATAAGAGCAGACTAAACCATCTGTTAGTGGCGGTCAGATGGCAAATGGATGTTTGCATTTGGAAAATTAAGATGGGAGTCTGCACAGGCAGAAGAAGGTTTTCTTTCTGTTATGACCAGTGATTTGTTCTGGAGTCTGAAATTATACTACTTGTATCCAGCAGTGAGCTTCATGAGCCAAAACACAGCTCCAACTGACACAGTTTAACACTGAGCCATTCTCATAAGTGAGATGGCTTCTTGCCTGTTCTGGCTCATAGTGTGACTAGCTGTGATTCAAATGAAACCCACAGCGTATTTTTCCACATACTGCTAACGCAGCTCTGGGGCTTATTAAAGATTAACTGAAGTGAGTTTTAAAGATTCAAAATTGGGCTATGATGAAGCAAAATATTTCATTGCCAAAGATTTCTTTCAAATATCAGAGATATTTTAACGCCAAGTACTAATTTCTACTGGAGGAAATATAGGCAAATGATATCGCACCAGGACGTTCATTTACTCACTGCAAAGTTGCCATCTCCTTACCCACCTGGTCCGACCATAAAGTACAAGGTCACTAAGGACAGATTAAAAACAAATCCCCTTCACCCACTTTCAGCTCATCCACTGTATTTTAGACTTATTGGGTTGAAAACACCAAGTCCCTCACCGTGCGTTCACAATGTAAGCAACACAAGCAACAAATCACCAAAAGTCCATAAATTCCCTAGTGACCAATGTGTGGATGGTGGACAAGCTTGTTGGTCGACAAAAAATGACTGCTGAACCCTTTGTAGTCATCGCTCGTCAACAGCTAGTCAGATTTCCGCGTTTCCTTGTTTCCCTACCAAAGTGATTTTGTTCCACTCACAATAGTTTCACCTGGCAAGTGCAAAATGGATGAAGTTGATTCCAGCCATTTAAAGCTTCCCAGTTCACTACAATTTTTATTTCAATTTTTCTGTTTATTTTTGACTAATGCTACCTTGCTCACTTGTTATGTTACATAAGTGCAATCGGAGCCTCTCATACACAGTCGGTCAGAATAGAGCCACCCATTGATCACTCACAATGTGAACACAGTTAACTGGTAACTTAATAGCCATTATAAACCACTGATGATTGGCTGTTCGCAAATTTACAGGAAATAGGTAGCACAAATAACTACTGAAGCGAGAAGTACATTGAACAAATCCATAATCTGACTGGATCATCTAGAGCTATCTATTTTGCGTCGATATAGCATTTTGGAAATGAACCCTTCCATTGTAAATCTAATAGATCGTAAACATTTACAAAGATGAATTGCTTAGGCTGCAAAATAAGTGTATTATTCTTCAATTTCAAGAGAATAATAAATTTCTAATTTTGATATCAAGGCAATGTTAGCAGCATTCATGGCAACATTAATGATGTCTTGGGGCACAGTGACTCATTCTGTTTGCCTTTTTTCATTTTTCACATAGCCTCATCAATCTTGTCTTGTCTCAGAGCAGAGAGTCTGCAGAAGTTGATGAAATGCATTACACAGAGTATTTGTGTTCACTGTCACTGGCTCAGCTATATATGTTTTGTTGCATTCAAAGGCAATGGGCATAATGGGCTTTTACAACATTTCTGGATGTCTGCTGAGAGTCTGAATTTGTTACCACATCAGAGGGAACACAATCTTCACACATGCAACACTCAAACATGAATATATCACTTAAAGGTTTTTATTGACAATTTTCTTCTCTTCTGGACAGTAGAACAAAACCAAATGTTGCACAAAAAACACAAACTTTATAACAAGGCCTGCAGATTGTAATTCATTAACATTCAGTTGATCAACAGAAACTAAATATTTTCTGGAAGGGTAGAAAACTTTTATAAATTTTGCTGTACAAATGATACAAATGAAGATCCATTACAAGCTTGAACAATAGTTATGCTCCTTCAAGGGCATTAACATCAGAAAGAGCAAGGACAGCATTATGTGTCACTGTTGTCATGATGATGATGACGATGATGATGATCTCTGTTTTTGATGATTGGGAGGAGAGGATGACAGTGATTTTGATGATGATGAAGTTGATGATGTTGATGAATCAACGGCAGGAACGTGGACGAGGAGAAGGATTGCGCCGTCGTATCATGACTGTCGCAGCAAACAAAATATGAGGCATATAATGACAGACATCAAACAACAAAGGAGACTGTTTGTTTGAATGTTTACAGAGGGATGAGCCCTGGACAAAACACTTTTCCTGTGCAGCTCACAGTCTCCATTCAACAGATGGAAATAGATTCACAGCAACATTCAAACCTTTGACAATGAATCAAGATATAGGCTTTTGGTCGTGAATAGACAGTTTTCCTTATTTAAAGACCAAAGGAGAATATACTGTATACATATATACTGTTATATATATACTGTTCCTATTAGAACAACTGCTTGTAGTTGACATCATCCTGTAAATTCTCACTCAAGTGACCTTGATTTGATGACAGAGATCGCTTCACCTTTTGACCTTTCCAAATAAAGTTCAAAATCAACAGTACAATTGTGAGAAGCCCTTTCAGTGCGCTCTCTTTTTTAACAGTCAAATTGAGAAAGTTTCTATTGTGTCTCTCAGCACAATAGATTGCAACGGTCTTCTCGGCGACTCTCTGGCTTTGAAGCTAATTCAGGTGCTGGATAGATTTGAGTGTTTATCATGTGCTTTTTCAAGGTCACACGTTTTTATTTGGAATCAGAAGCAGGAGGGAGATTCATGTATGCATCTAACACATGTGCATCCATGTTTGTGGGGTGAATAATTCAACAATGAACTGTTCTTAGTAGGAAAATAAATATCTTACATCCATTCATCTGCATGGATTCATCTGCATTTGTCATGTAAAGCTGCTTTTCCACGGATGACTGTGCAGCACGGTACTTGTGTCACCTGAAACATTTTGTCGAGCTAGAGGGAATTAGGCAAGCTGGGGAGCTGGGAACAGCCTATTTTGCAGTCAGGTGCTGCCTTTCTTTTTCTATGAACCTAAAACGATGTTCTTTTGATGTACTGCTACTGTGTTTGATCTCAACAGGGTCCTATTAGCCAAGTGCATATGGGAAGGTTAGGGGGGATTGCAGAGAAACAGGCCTAACAAGGCTTGTCCTCTGCCCACCCTGGTCCTCAAAGGATGCAAAGCCTTGTTAATCAAGATAGAATGTTTAAAAGCAGGAAGAGCTAGTTGGGATTGAGCTGCTAACCGTTAACTATTGTGGTGCTCAAGTTGAACATCATTCAATCATATGGATGCATGACAGGTTACTTCTCCTGTTGGATAAATCCACAAATGCACCATAAACTGCTCAGTTTCTATGTTTACGGTAAATAAACAAGTATATCACTCAATCCAATCAATCAAAACTTATCAGTACCATTGTTCATCATAATTTAGTTATTATGGGGAAAAACTGGTATATGTACATATAAATGCACTTACAAAGAGTTCTGGGTTATATTCAGGGAAATAAAGTTGTAGAATGTAGCTTGAGTGAATTGAGCAGCTCGTACATCGTAGCTGGTGATTTATTTGATCTGAGGCACGTACAAAACCTATGTTGCATGCATGCAATGCATCCTGCTGCACTATATTGAGCTCCTGGCACCCATATAAGGTTGATTTGCTTGGTCCCCCTTCTCTTGGTGTGTATCCTTGACCACCCCAATGAAAATGTCCTGGAGACGCCACTGTGAAAAGCATCACCACAGTCTGTAAACACAGTGGCCATGTTTACATGCATCAAACATGTGATTATAATGTGATAAGGCAGAGCCCATGTAAACACCATACTCTTATTATATTAATGTGATTACGCTCTTAATTGAAGTAAACATAATCACAGTAATCACATGTCGGTACTCTGATTTTAGTCTGATTCATAGACACCAGTTCCTGGACCAGGGCATGTATACAGCTTACTCGCGTTTCTTGAACTGTGGACAAGCTGCACTTGTCCCTAGGTCAACATGTCATGTGGAGGTCACAGGGAAGTGTCTGTACTGGGCTAGACCAAGATGGCGAGCAGCAAGAGTCAACACTTTTGGAGTTTTAAAGAGATGCAGAATGCTTAGAGCAGAATCATGGCTGTCATTTCTTTGGTCAAATTTGATAAGGGCGTGAGAGGAAACAAGTTGTTGTTTTTACTAAACAAACTCTTATTCCAATTCTGTCTTGATAATGGGAAGAAGTACTTCACTCATGTAGATGCATGGAAGCGTGGCCAGTAAAACAAATGGATGCAGGGTGTATAAAGCACTGCTGCGGAGCTTTTCCTCTGCTTTCAACGTTGATACGCAACACAGCAAACCAAATACACACTGAATAGGCTAATTGCTTGTCAACGTCCTGCCTCAAGCATCAGCGTGTTTACACGGTGTTGTCACTGCGTATGTCAACTGCAAACGGGGATCAACCCTGAATCGTGAATGAGTGATTTTGAGGCAGCCTCCATAGACCACTATCAAATCTGCAGGAGTGGAGCTTGTTGTCGAAGTTGCTTCAAGTGCTCTTGCCAATGAGCGTAGAGCGAGGTGGAGTATTTACAACTCCATCTTAATTGGCGTGTCAGAAATATGCCTCGTTAAGAGAAATGTTCCCATCAGTCAAATGTGCACTAATGTGACTTATTAGCAAATCATACCAGAGAACTAGAACAGAACTAGGTGTGCTGAAAAACAATGTTAAAGGCTGGAATCAACCACTCAATGTTAAATGCAAAAGCAACACTGTCCCAGGACGATCAATTAAGTCCATAAAATTGGCACTTTTGTAAAATATTAAAACTTTGTCTCCATGAGGAGCATTTTGTATTTATTCTCCATTATTTATTGCATAGCCTCGAGGTCGTCAGACACCTGCATGCATGGGGATGAATTCTAATGTTATATTAGCGTGCACACACACACACACACGCACACACACACACACACATGCACACACACACACACACACACACAGTTCTACATCTACATTTTAAATTAATTAACGAATTAAATTAAATTAAATTAAGCAAAAAAGAGATAAAAATATATTAATACCACTGGATGTGATATCATATTGGGATATTTCCACATTCTTGTGGTGGCACAGGCTCTAAAATTTAATTCATTTCCATTCCCTCACTGAGAAGAGATTCATTTGTCCATCTGCACAAATTTTGAGTTCTATCACAACAAACGGGCGAGCCAATTTCGAAGCTCGTAGACCATGTAATAGAATTGATTCATTTGGGATACTCTGTTTGAAAGGTTGGATTCCCTCCACCAGCATTTGGTACCTTGTATATTTTCTTACAAGCAATAACTCGCTGAAACTTGCCCAGGTAAGTTTTCTCTACTTGTTGGAAAGTAAACAAGCTAGGTTCAGGGATATCAAGCGGGATGTGACATAAACAACTTTGCTTTACTTTAATAAAAATCAATCTATCAAAAGATTTAAAAAATAGTTTAACTGGAGGACTATGGATGACAAAATGACTTTCATAGATGTTGTCCTTAAAGATTTGATTTCGGTTTTTCAGATAGAGAACACTGCCAATAATGTTCAGCCCAGGAACAAATTTAGAGAAGTGCTATTGTGACCAGAAGGATGCTGGTTCAGATCCTGGGACTGACTGGGAAAATCTGGATGGGGAAAGTGAATAAGAAACACTCAACCCTCCTTCAACAACTACCCTCAAGATACCCTTGAGCTCTGAACCCCCCAGCTGCCCAGTGGAGCTGCTCAATGGCCAACAGTAGAAGACTGTGGTTGCACTGTGCAGCTCCCAGGTCTGAATGTGTGTGTAACTGTGTGAATGTGAATCAGGGTGCGGCTGAAAACGAGCATACGTGCTCAGTCAACTTTCCCTGGATCAATAAAGGTTCAAAGTGTTTCAAAGTGTCATGATTTATTCTGTCATACAGGCACAGTAAATTGTAGAAAAGTGGTTTGAGAAAAATGAGTGTGATAAATGAATGTGTATGATGCATAAAAGGCGTTACCGTGATGCACACTCAAAGCACGATGGCCATGCGTGATGGCATAAAGTCAAATGATATACTGACTGTTATTTTCCCAAAAAGCCTCCTGGCCATCGCATGATCCAAACAAAATGTTTCCTCGGATGAACTGGCACAAGATTGGCCCACAGGAGCTATTTAGAAAGATGGGAACAGTATGTCTTACGGTCATGGTATTGAAGAACACTTTTGCAGTTGAAGATGAGATGTGCCATGGCATGAGTGGTGTACATGGCAGCGCTGAAATTGCTCAAAAGAAAAACTGTCAAGGGGTGTCATTTGGGGAAGGAGTTTAGGCATAGAGTGGAGAAAGGCCTCTCTGTTTGAAAGTCTGCGGTGTGTTTGTCAGCCACTCTGGCAAAGTGTCAGGTCAGGGTTCATCCTAACCGCTAAAGGGTCCAATCAGGCATTAGCTGGGAAACACGTATGATTGAGCTGGAGCA
>OOFE01011082.1:0-11377 GCA_900323365.1 Monocentris japonica
CCCCATCTTAGTTTTAAATGGAACATGCATCTTCATTGAAAGCATCTTTACTACAGTGA
This sequence comes from Monocentris japonica, assembly GCA_900323365.1. Classification (NCBI taxonomy): domain Eukaryota; kingdom Metazoa; phylum Chordata; class Actinopteri; order Trachichthyiformes; family Monocentridae; genus Monocentris; species Monocentris japonica. The sequence goes on from OOFE01011082.1 coordinate 60, forward strand.
AACTTGAAAGAATAAAATAAGTAAAAAATAACATTCATTTTCAAATCAACGGTTTAATTGTAATAATTTAATAGATATATAATTGGAGGCCAATTTGCATTAGTGGTTCAAAAGTTTCTTTCTTAATTAATTTTCCATCTCGCGTCCCAAAAGGCACAAACGCTCCTTCAAGCAACTGACCGAAATACTGAAGGGGAGAATCTGTTCTAGAAATTAAAACACCTATACGTACACAGACAGGTGACGGGTTGATCCCACCTCTTTTGTCTCTTTCGTTACTTTCGCTATAAGTTTACAATTGGAAATATTATGCCAGAGAAACCAAATGACATGATGAAAAAAACAAAAAAACAAAAAAAAAAAAACAGGACTACAATACGCCATCTTCAGTAGAGCCGTGCTCCGAAGCCGAAAGTCTGTTTGATGGCCTCGAAGTAGTATCTCTGCCAGCCGTTTTTCGTCCTCTCCTCCTCGCTCTCTGGGACGCCTCGACACTCTGCCTTCAGCTCCGTCTCGTTGCCTCGGTCAGAGAAGGTCAGGGTGATGCTCGCGTAGTGCTCTGTGGGCCGGACACACCACCACGGGTCAACTTACTGTTACACCGCCACACCTTGTATGATATTATTACATAGCTTTGTTGAGTTCTCAATTCTGATTGGCTCGTGAACACATACTAGGGTCTTTTATTTCTGATTAACGGACATCTATCACTCTGCATTCAAGAAATCCGGTCAATTTTGTTGATTTCTTTTCAATTTAACTGGCGCCACCTTGAGCCAAAAAGGCATCACTCCTTGGTTACTGCAGACAGTCCTGGCTCAGAAATGATTTTAGCTTGTAATGAAACCATTTAGAATCAAAAGATTAATATCTGCGACAGGTAGCTGTGTAATACGCGGGATAATGTACAGGGAGTTTCTTGTCACAGCTTATTCTGCAATCAAGAGCGGCTCGCTGTGCATCATCCCGAACATACACGATAGTGAACACTGGGTAAGGCATGGCAGGCTGAGAGAAGCCCAGACTGTTAAGGCCTGACCTCCACTTGTAAGAGCAAAACAACAACACAAGATAGAAGTGGTAAATTGCTTTATGTTCCAGTCTATTTCTAACGTTGCTTATAAAAAGGCTCTCAGGGTGTTTTAATAGAAGAAAGCCGACAAACGCTTTTGTGTTTCAGTTCCAAATTGTCTGTGAAACCATGTAAACTGGTGTAAAGTATCCCAACATACCACAGGGCCAGGTGTTGTACCTCCACTTCATGGCTATTTTCTGGTCAGGTACCTGGTGGGGATGCAAGCAGGTGGAGTGGTAAAGCATACGATGTTAAAACATTAGTAATTCCCAGGGGAGGATGTCAGCGCTGATGACACCAGAGTAGCACGAAGCACAATGAGATTTAAAAAACACACAAATATAAGGAACAAAGAAATACATATTCCTGGATTGTTGACTAGTTCCCATATTGACAGAAGTTCTCACCAGCTCTGTGAATTCACCGAGCACATTTCCATCTAGCAGGCGAAACCTTCCCCCCCTCTCCCCGTCCACTGTCGCCGAAGCATGCGTGAATGCCTGCACCATCTACATGTTGAACAGGGAAATGGATGCTGGTCAAATAGAGTCAAATTTACTTTTTACAGGCATGAAAACATACGCTGAAAAACGAAGCAGACCAGAGCCACATGTTGACAAGAACAGCAGTGAAAAAGGAGGAAACTCACCTCTTGGTTGAGAAAGACCCTGAAGAGTTCAGTCGGCGAGGTGAGGAAGGTGTCTTTTATGCTGAATTTACAGGTGGGAATCTTGACGCCGGTGTTGGCTGGAGCGGCCGTGCTGCCTGAGGAAATCTATTTCGAAACAGCAAAACACTAGTTGGGGAAGATACTGGGATGTCGGGTTCAGCTCCTGAAGAAAAGCATTTGGGGTATTTCAGCTTTTATACTGGTAAAAACGTCATGAAGCGACTAACCTGAGTTTTATCCACCTTGGCTTTGGACTGTGAAGACTGTGGCTTGGACACACCGTTGGCGGTCGGCAGAATCATTCCCTGTGTGAACTCTGATAAAAACAACGCCATTTTAGCTTAAAACACACTCTTCATCTTCATCAGCACTGAGGTAAGATGCCTTGTTGAGAATGACCCAATAGGAAGGATTTCAACTTCAAATACGTGAAATATATAAAAAGGTTTCATTCTGAACTTCGGATATATCGATATAAAACGTTACCTGATGGTCATATAATCTAAAATGGATGTTTTGTCACAAGTGTAATAAAACTTTCAATCAGCAATCAATCTGTCAGAGGTTTCGTTCTCTAATGTTGAGGTTAAACTCTTCATGCAGGAAGGCTGCACCACATTTTACCTATGAACTCATTTATACTGTTTGGAATTTTTATTGTTTATACTATTGGATTTTATTTGTTACTCTTTTGTTGTTTGTAATTCTTGGAAATGTTCTAGAAATAAGTCATTTTAAATTTCATCATTATTAAGTTTATTCCTCCTCACCATCATTCAAACGAAACTTTGTTAAGAAATGAATTCAACCGCCAATGAGTACATTTCCAGTGAAAAGCCTTGGCAACACCACACGGCTTCCCTCACCTGTTTTTAAGAAGCCTACGTAGCTTCCCAGGGCTTCACGGACCTCATCAGCTCCCTTCGTCTTCATCAGATTGGTCAGTGGTGTGTCGGGCTCGTCTTTGTTCAGCGTTACAGTAATCTGCAGATTAGGAAATAGGTCACTTTTTAAGGCAGTATATAGAGAAGTAATATACAAGGATAGGTAGTATTTGTAGTATATAAAAATAAAATAAATAGAAATTCAAGAAATACAGCACAGTAAATACTGTACAGTATGCACATGGATTTCTATTGAAGCTAAGAAGCTTTGGAAGTCAGTAATACAGAAAACTAATAATTCAAATGTCATGTGTGTTATGTTAAAACTTACATCAAGATCATCCATGTCATTCTCATCAGAGAGGTTTGGAACATCAATACTCCCTTTACATGTGATCCCTGCTTTGGTCTTTCCTGGCAAAATGAAAAGAATACAAGGGTCACGACAGTTTCAAGGCCTGTTTCTTCCTGTTTCCTTTCTTAACATTGAGGGGGGAATTAACACTGGTCACTTGCCCTTTACTAGCAAATGTTGGCTGTAGCTAGTGAGTTTGTCTACTCAACCAGTCACTGAGGCAGGTATCTATCCTCTTTTCTATTCTAAAAAAAGCAGTTTGTCTGTTATAATGGCTGTAATATTCAACACAACCACTGAGGTAGGTAGAAAAAAAGGTTAGTTTCCTGCTTGATTCCTCTGTAAACATTTAGTGGTGGTGCAATTCAACATTTAACACAAAAATAACACTAATTTAGCCCAATTCACCTCTAAAACAAAAATAAATGGCAATCCTAATCCTGCACATACCGGTCCAAGTTGCCTTCAGGTTCCATTCGTAGAAGAAAATAAGCTTCCCTTTGCGGTTGTTGATGGAGGCTTCTCCTTCCACCTTGCTGACTTCAGTCACCTCACAGCTTCCCTCCTCATTCTCCACACTCAGCCCGAGGAGCAGAGATTTTAATTTGTCAGACGACCAGTTTGTTGCATCTCGTTCAGTCCTAAAAAGTCCAACAGTGACAGCAATGAGAGAACATATCCAAACAGGTAAAAAGCACACCACTGCATTCTGTGAGTTTCATGACCCTAGGGCCCTTGAAAGTTGTTCAGACCCCATTGTATACGTTCAAAAGTACTTGGAGTCAATGAGAAATTAGCCTTTTTTCCTTCATTTCTATAAAACTTACTTTTTGCAGAAACATAGCTTCTACACAACAGAAGTGTGATGTAAAATATATGTACATCTTTTTAAAGTTGAGTGGGCAGTAGAAACTACTAGATGGATTCACATCAGGAATATTCTGGTAGGATTCAACCCCTCACTAAAAGAGGCATATGGCTCTAGAAACAACGGTGTCAAGTCTTATCCACTACTACGAGATGAAACTGCACTGGCAGTAAACCCCAAATAGCATTGAAACAACACGTTTATAATAACATGAGATAAATGTCAAGACGTAATATTTACTATGAGATACATTTAACAGTAGTTGTATTTATTTACTATGTGCTTTTTCCTTCCTTCAGACAGTGTTTATTTCAAGAGGGAAACAATTAACTAGAACGACCCAGACTGAATCCATCCATTAATTACAGGTGGCAGAAACAGACGACGCTGAAGTTAGCTTCCGATTCGGCAGGTAAGGGGAAAGTTAAGGGAAACTTATCTCACAATGCTGAGCGACGATCCTCCGTTTTTTGCACCTCTTACTGTTGTGAAAGCGTGTTAGACATTTTAGGTAAAGCCTTAGCGCTGTTTGAAACCCACTTTCAAATTTGTGAAACCTTTATTCTATTTGTGAAAATGCAAAAAGGGGAGAATTCACTGCTTTTTTCACATCTAGACCACATTGGACCAGGTCCAGATCAAAAACCACTATACCTAGACATGTCAAATCTGGACTAACGTTAGATTATCCCAGAGAGGCTAAAGATTCTTTAAAGCAGTGAATCGGAAGCTAACTTCAGCGTCGTCAGAAAGTCATTTACACTGACATTTTAACTGGGTCTGTACTATATCCCAATGTAATAACAGTGGCCGACAACGTTATTACACGTCAACACAGGTGTAGATCCAAATGGGCCATGATGATGGTGAGAAAACCACCCACGGCTAGCAACGTTAACAGCACATTCATCTGAAGCCGGAGAGGTTGGCTAGATTAGCTAGCAACAATCTAACGTTAGCTAACTTGAAAACTAACGTTAGCCAATTCATCATCTGTGATGCTGTAAATCAATAATATTCAACATCTTACTCTCACGATGTTCTAAATAGAACCGAGTAACGTTAGTGGACTGTGTAGATAGCCAAAACCCACAACATTAACAGCATTATCTTAACATAAATCAGAAGAAGCTCAGTCTATGGCATTAGCATTAGCCGGCTAGCAACCCATGTCCTTATCTCTCTCTTCTCTCACCAGTGCCAGTTATTGACATTAGTCGCATCAGCTCTCTCCTCCACGATCCAGCGAGGGTCCCCTTCTCCCCATTTAGCCATTTGGCTAGCTAAATACTTTTAAAAGTCTTTACTGAAACCTAGAAAGGGGAGAGCAGGTTTTGCCAGCGACTCCCGTCCACTCGCGGTGCACGTTTCTAGAACCCTCTCGTTGCTGCTGGCTCTCTAGCGGTGCTTCTGCAAATATTCGCCAAGCATAGAAATTGCTGGAAAAGGAACTTCGTGTAACGCGTTAAAATGTCCCCCCGGACTGTTGTCTGAAGAGAAGTTCCGCGTTAAGAAGGACTGTAGAATCAAGCATGTAAAATATTAGAAAAACGTATCTAGTGACATGAGCGTATTTTGTATTTTGCAGGTGCTTTAATTTATAAAAAGATAAGTTGAAGGACAGCATTTTTATATTTTAAAAATACCTAAACACTTCCTCTCAAACATGAGTTTGGTTTAATGGAAAAAAAGGGCATTTAGAAAAGATGTAAGCTCTTGTAGAGTTAGAGCTTGAAGAGCTTGTTGCTGTGACAGTTGGGGCTATTTAATGATGAAAACAAGCATCATAAGGCCTCCAGGTCAGAGCAGTATGAACATCAAGTATAGTTACACACCAATCAGACTCACAGGGTATGTTGGCATGGTAATCTTGGCTTTACACAAAACAATGCTCTTGCACAGATTGTGAAGGAGTGCAATTAAACTAAATTCTATTATATCTGACTGCGACCATCCCTTACATTCTGTTTGTAAGGTACTGCCCTCTGGCCATCGGTTCAGCCATGTCTCTACCAAGAAAAACAGGTGTGAGTACTCCTTCATCCTTACTGCCTTAGGCCTCCTAAATGTTGCTAGAGAGAAGAGGAAGGCCATGGTTGTTTGGTGATCATGATGTTTTGATGTTGTGGATGATGCAGATGATTTGTCCTACGTCGCATGCCTGAAAATCAGCATGGACAGCTTGAATCAGCGACTATCTGCTGTTTGTATGTACTGTTGTTTTTAATACCATTAGGACAAATAAAGTTGGAAGTTGAAACTACAGAATGTGCTGTTCAAGGGATGTCCTCTACTCTCTAGTGTATATCCACTCCCAGCAGACACATCCACAAGTATGATTCCCACAACAGCCATGCGTCTTGTTGATGTACCCTCGAGCAAGACACTGATCACCTCCTGACTCAGTGTCACTGTGGTTGAGAGTGTGGCCTAAATGGCACAACGTAAACAGGTGTTGATATCATACCACAGTGAGATGGATACAGAGAAGCATAATTGGGAAACAAGATAAGATGAAAACTATAATGATCCCCTGGATCAAATAAGACACTTTACAACTACAGGATCTGATTACAGTAATGTGACACTTTATTGATCCCTGCAGGGAAATTCCCTTTTCTCCTGCCACCCTGCACGGCCCACCCGGCTGCCCAACTATGCCTTGTGCTATTTAAAGGAGTATGAAACCTTAAACTAAGTTTTTCCAAGCTGTTCATGGCATTATTGTCGCCGACTAGCGCCTGAGAAACCTTTGACTGGATAGTGTCATTTTGGTGGTTTACAGAATTTTGTCATCATACATGCTGCAATATCCCCCCTCCCCCATTCCTCATGCTGCTTGCAAAATCTCACAGTAGGCAGAGAAAGGCTCAAACTGAGAGTATCACGACCTTTAAAGGTGAGCACCTATATGGAAAACCTTTTATGTTCAAGGGTGGTAGGTGAGAACAGGTTTGTCATTGGGGTGATCCCATTGCAGTTGTCATCACAGATGTTTCACTGAATTAGGCCCACAACACACACACACTCTCTCTCAACACTGATTGAAACTATACTCATCCACACTATACCTGTGACCCTGCTGGCTTGAGAGTTGAAATAACGTCCTGGTCTCATACCTTTTTCTTTGGTGCATCAAGTTTAAAGAGCCCTAGACAAGATTTTATGTAAAAATACACTGGTCTTATCGGCCTGAAACACAAAGTGGGGCTGCAACACTGAAGAACATCCCATCCCCGCTAAATTGAGATGCCATAGCTACTCCCTATTTCCCCAAATTCAATTCTGGTGTCGGGTATGGTCGCTTCTTCACCCACAGGAAGTGACGGATTGAAACTTAAAGGAGAATACCGATGCCATTTAGAGTTATTGTCCCTTTACTTCTGTCGACATCTAGTTTACAATTCCCCAATCGTTTTGAAATAAATTTCCAAAATACAAACTTTATGGTGTCAAAGCTAGCTTGAAATGAACTGCTGTCTCGGCTAACAAATAAGAAGACATGGACAAGTGACAATAAAGTTAATAAGGCGATGTGTTTTTGAGGGATTATTTCCTGGTGGAGACTTCCATTACTTCCTGTGGGTGTCAGGTGGTTGACCGGAAGCAGAGTAAAGCAACGTAGCCTAATGCGAACAGTGATATGAAAACATTCAACTTTGACAAAACCAAAGTAAGGTTTCATGTTTACTGTCATGGCTTATCTCGCTCAGGCAATTTTCAAATGTGTAGGAGTTGTTTTTCATGCTGTACAAAGATAGACTGCAGTAAATGGCTTCTTCTTCTGGAGGAAGGAGCTGATATCTCAAACTACACTGACTGTGCTCAGACCACCAGGAATAATGGAGAGGAGAGGGGCAGCCTAAAAAATAAAAGCTAGGTCGCCAACTTTTTTCATGAAAGAATCAACTGCTGCCAGTGTTTGCTGCTAGCAAGCAAGCTCAGCGAGCTCTAATGAAGCTCTAATGAAGCAAACATTCACTCCACCGCCGGACCAACAGCAACAAGGATGGTGAGTGTGCTGCCATGCCAACTGATGCTCAGAGCCAAGGACAAGTAAATATTAGAAGCAGTGATAATGATGATGAAGACGAGGAGGAGGATGACCAGCATCAAAACATGGTGAGTGATTCCATGTTACCATGTTAGTGTTATTCTTTTCTCAGCCGGGAGAGATCAGCTCAAACCCTTGCCATGAAACACCAGCCCTAGCATGCATACTGCAAAACGTTCGATAAAGACCAGGTTTCAAATCCCTGACAGCCAGGGAGTGTAAATGGAGGCCGGTCCACAATAAAAGCCAGATAAAAAAATATTGTGGAATTACCAGAAAGGTCTAATATCATATAACAGCTATAGCCTAAAATATTAAGATTACTAAAATATCCCAGAATACATCGCCAAAAAAATGAATTGCATATAGTGGGACACGCTGACATGTTTGTCTCGTTGCCATGGCTACAGGTAGTCACAGGAGAGCCTTGAAATTCATTACCAAACAAAACTGTGCTGCTTGGATCGCTCTACAGCATCGCTCCTGTTTGTTAGTCAGTACTGGCAGAGAGATTTTTCTGCAAGACTGATGACCAATATGTTCTGGTAGTCTACTATGTTACCATAATAAATCACATTTTTTGATAAAGTAGTTAATTGTTTTGCATGATTATTTCAGCCAGATATGAATTATTATTAGTAGTAGTAGTAGTAGCAGCAGTAGTATTAGTAGCTCACATCGGTTGCCTCGACCAGTAATATTTTAGTCTGTGTGAGGGTTGGGATTCAGGGGGCCCCGTGGCTTGTCTTTTTCAAGAGCCCCCGAATCACTAGGTCCACCTCTGCTGTTCATTTTACTGACATCACATTCCAGGATTTCTGGGTACTGTAGTTTATGTTTTTCAAACAGTTCCCTCCCGCGGCCATTTGGAGCCGCCAACGCTGCCTAGTGCAGCTTTAACTAGACAAGGGCCTTGTTTGTGCATGGATGTTTAGAAAACTTTTTTAAAGATTTATTTTCAGTATTGTGAAAATATAACAAAAACATGGATTTTGATTAGTTTACATACATTTCTCATAGCCAGTATTTTGTAGTTTTTTTATATTTATTGAGCGAGTATTTGTAATTTGTGTTAACTTTAATGTATTTAACCCTAGCTTCTCTCTCTCTCTCTCTCTCTCTCTCACACACACCCACACACACCACAGACAAGCACCAGTGAACACTTATTAGTAAATAAAAAGGAGGGTAACCTGTGACCTCCAGTCAGTGATCATCTGACAACAAATGCAAACAAAAATCAATTATATTTTCAGAAAAGCATTTCCCTCCTAAATACCCCATATAACCATAAAACGTAAATCAGTTTGATACTTATTATGATGTATACTATTTCATTAAGACTTACATCAGCTTAAAAATATAGGTAAACTCTATTCCACAAGTAAAAAGGAGGGTAAAGTTTAGTTTCGGTGTGTTAACATCACTGTTTGAGTCTCTGCACTTCAGTTCTACTGATTATTCTTTGGAAAAAGGGGGGACAGAAAAGCGCAAATATATGTCGCTTATCCAAAGTAAATTCAGACCTTTACTTCTTGCCATCGACACTGACGTCGGGGTTCGGCGGTTTTAAAATAAAACAGTCTTTTTCATTAGGGGACGTGGAATGAAATCCGAGGTATTTTTGCTAGCTTTGTTGGCTCCCCTCCCCCTTCTCTTCCTTTCCCTTGGTCCGCTCAACAACAGCAGCAGGACCCAGCTAGTTTTGAAGCCGTGGCATGAATGATCTCATCTGAACCTGATCTCCGCTTCCCTACAGTCGATCCTATGACCGAGACGGGAATTAAATAACACAAGCATAGGTGAGTATGGCGAACTAATTCGCTGACAATCACCTTTTTAACCGGACAGCCGGGCAACGTTGTGATTTTAAGAAGTTAAAGCCAGCCGCTGTGAAAACTCTTGTTTTTGGCTAGAAGGAGGAAGGACCGCGGAGAGATGGGTGGGCGCTTTGCTAATTAGCTTTACGCTTGCTAGCAATAATTTTTTTTTGGAGAATAGAAAAGCTCGAGTAGGCAGAGCAGAGGCGTAACTCGTGCGTTTATATTTCCACCGAGGCATCTTTCCGTTTCATTGAACATCTTAGCCCGGTTAGCTAGCTCACAAGCTTAAAGTTATGTCAGTAGCCTACCTAGCCAGCTAGCTGTTAGCTTCTAGCGCAAAATGGCCTCATTGTCGCTCCAGCTTCCTCAACTGATGCTCAAAGACAAAGCATGCGGCAGTTACGGCGAGGACCGAAAACCGCTCCGTTCAGCGGCAAACAGCTGGAATTGGAGTCGGATAGCCGCTTTATTACGTTGTTAAATGGAAAGTGTGCCGGTTTACACTGCCGTATCGTGAGTTTATTTATTGAAATAGCACGGCAAGCTGTGAAAGTGCTGGTTTTGGAGTGCAGTGGGGGATGGGCCATGTTAGGAGCCATTGACGTAAAGGAAGGTTACGTTTTGTTTGGCTCTATTGCTCTTAGCATAGTAGTACTGTCTGAAATATAATACTGAGTTATGAAATTTAACCGACTAGATGCGGCCAAACATGTTACACTTTGCATTTTAACGCGCAGTGGCTGATATCTGAATATACCTGTTACTATATTCTGTAATGTTTTTTCTGTGCAATGTGCTCTCTCAAGTTGTAGACATATTAACCTTCCTCGTTTTATTTTTTACACACATGCATTCTTTTCCTTTAGGGAGGTAGTGTGTCTGTTTTAACAGGGACCAGCTCAAATGCACTACATAAGGAGACAGCAGATGTCCATAATTGTTTCTCATCCTTTATTTCTTAGATCACCGGGCAACTCCATAATGACTTTTTCTTATTCTGTCCACTGTCAGCAAACGTGTGTCTGCAAGTGAGGGCTCAAAGACTTGCATCTGCACAAGACAGGTTTCCATTCAGAACGAGTTAGAGCAACTTCTCACTGGTGTGGATTTATTATTTCTCCAAATCTAGGACTGTACCTTATTCGGTCTTGTTTCAGCATTCAGCAAGGGTAATAACTCTCATTTAATGACATGTCTTTGTCACTATATAGGGTATTCGTGTGTAGGCTTTACGAAACAAAAAGCACATTACCACCCTCTAGTGAAGGCAGTAGTGAAGGAGAGTTTACCATGGATTCCTTATTAATAAGAACTCACTGTCTGCATCACACACTTTAATATGTTTAAAATGTACAAAAAAATCAAGTGATGTGATTTTTATTTTTCTGATTTTAAGATTTTTGTTTTGGGCTGTACAACTTACACAGCATCTTACAACATCCCTGTGCTTCACAGTGTATTGATATTGGGGATAGTCTATCGTTTGTGTTAACATTTGATGATTATGGGCCCTCAGCAACGACCGGCATTCCTTATTGTAAAAGTAATAAAAAGTAAAAAAAAAAAAAAAAAAAAAAGATTGTGTCTTG
>OOFE01011084.1:5071-17749 GCA_900323365.1 Monocentris japonica
GTGGGAGATTGAGCGAGAGTGAGAGAAAGAATGTGCGAGGAGCAGATTGTAAGGAGGAGGACGGGGAAGTGGAGAGAGAGAGAGAGAGAGAGAGAGAGAGAGAGAGACAGACAGATGTGCTGAGGTGAGTGACAGACCGTCAGTCTGCTGGGTTTTGAAGCCTGGCACTCTGCAGCAGCTGTAGAAGAACAACCCTGCTCGCCTCGCGCTCCTCCACAGCACCGTAGGAAGAGAAACACTGTGATTGCATCCATGTTGTTAAAAATAGCGCGGTGGGTTACGCAAGCAGGCGAAAGCTTTACCCAAAGTTGCCTATGCTGCGTCTTACTAATTGGAGATGGTTACGCACATGGGAAATAAAGTAGCGGGCGTCTGGCTGTTGTTATGTGTGAAGCACTCTTCCTGCAGGTGATGAAGTCTGAAAACAAATTACAACGGGAGTGACACCTTCTCTTAAGCATGTGAGCGATTAAGCACTTGGCCGCTGCCTCTGCAAGCTCTCACAGACATCTTAAATTGACTTCATTAACAATACAGCACCCATAAGCGTTTTCCATGACACCAATTAATCTCCGGACTTTGAAGTTTCACATTTGCTCAATTGTAAAAAGAATTTTCCTTCCATCTCTTGCGGGATATGAAAGCGCCAGAACGCTGCGAATTTGGAATTTAAAACATTGCCAGAGAGGAAACACTTTCAAGGTCAGATACAAAATCATCCTAATGGGAGGAACAACTTCTTTTGCACATAGCGTTCCCCATTGTGACAGCCTTTTCTCAAGGGTACATTTAAAGGATAATTCTGGTATTTTTAAACCTGGGCCCTATTTTTACATATTTTGGGGTCTAAACAACTAATAGGTACAAAAAGTTTTGGTATTGATCCAGTAGATCACCTCAGCTGCAGCCGCGAAACGGGCTGCAATGGCTGCAACGTAATCCTTTGGGGCAACTGCGCCCGATCAAAGTACATCCACTAAAAGTGCTTGTTTTTGCCACTGACAGGTCTATCTCTGTAGGGATCCTTGAGCCTTTATTTAACCAGAAACTGAAGTCTCGCTCTGAAATCACGCGAGAGATGAGTTGTTGCAGGCTCAAATAAATAGGGAGGGCCATCGAATTCAAATGCCTCATCGAAACCAGCTAAATGTTCTTGGAAACTTTGGAAATACATTCTTGCTGGCAGTTCCTCTACGTAAACTCCAAACTCCTCTCTCCAACTCTGACTCACGTTTCCACCGTCCTCTTCCTGCAACAACTCCCCTCCCGTGAGAGTGGATGAATTCCAAAACGTTTTGTACCTATTAGTCATTTAGACCCCAAAACATGAATTATCCTTTAAGCACTTTGCAACCTGGAGAACAACTTGTGTTCTACTTTTGTGCGTCGAGTGAAGACGTTCCAAAATAGCCCTCATTACTTTCTGCCTCTCCGAGCTCGGGAGCGTATGTAATTGTTCCGTTAATGGCTACTCCATCCCAATGAGAAAGCAACGAAACAAAATGGCCTCAGGCTTCGTAGGCGAGCATCACCCCCCACTAATGCCAGAGATTTATTTCTTCCACAGTAAAAAAAAAAAAAACAAAAACAAAACAACAAACAATTTAACTCTTGAAAGACTCCCAGAGGTTCAAGATTGGGAAATAATGAACCATTTTCTCTTTCAAATCTGGGTGCGGAAACAGAGCAGCTTTGCCCTGTTGCCGTGAGCTTTAGTAATTTGACAGTTTAAATACCTGATGTCTGTGCACTGACAGACACGGTTAGCAAACAGGGCATGGTTGTGTACGTGCGCGTGTACGTGCGCGGGGTTCTGGGTGTTGAGTGAGTGAATTCAATCATGTACACTTGTTATTAGGCATTTCCATAATATTCCACCTCAGCGCTCAGCCAATTGGATGTGGTTTGATTCATGCACACGAGGTAAGATGACATGCCGTAATGTAACGGATCCAGTCCAATTGAAAAGTAGCGGTAATGAGCACGGCACTGCATTTCAGGTGTGCTGATGCATATAGAGCATCGATAGGTTTCATTACAACTTGGATTGAATACTGCTAAATTAAGCGTCCTGTAGCATCTGGCTGCCAGACGCACAGCATGCAGTCTAACTACACCTGCTCTGAAAGAAAAGTTTTCAGTTCCACAACACGGTACAAATAGAAGATTTACTTTTAAACACTCAATACAACAGACAGTTTGATTGAAGTGGCATCTGATAAATGTATCACAAGCTATCAAACCAGGCATAGCACATGCATGGCACATGAGTGGTCGCCTTTTACATGCAGTTGCATCAGAAACTAAAAATAAAGAGGAGACGTTCATTTGCCATTCAGCGGCTGGTAAAGCAAAAATGGTTCCAAGGCTAACTTCCAACTGTTGTGGCTATAACATGTTATGTACTTGTGACGGACAGGAAGCACTGGAAGAACCTCCGCTTTACCAGCCAACTTAGAGAGACAGTCCACACCAAATCAAAGAGAAATCTTCAAGTACTCTGTGTAAATATCATTTTTCTAGTGATCGACGTTGATCTCTCTAAATGTAAGACAAAGCACCAAATAAATCAAGGAAACTGGCCCACTCTACATAATAAGTGCCACTTGGTGGAGGCTTTTATCCAAAGTGCCTTACAGTCTCATTTCCCCCCATCATCTTGGGTTTTAGCATAAAAAACAAATTCCCCATCTGTCCTTGTGTCAGAGAGCTATTGCGACATGTCTTGTCTTTGGAGTGAACTGTCACTTTAAGACATGGAGAAACTGCTCGCAGGCCGGCGAAAGACACCCGAGCACAGTTTCAGCCATCGGCTCTTAAACTAGAAAGACGGATCATAAAAAGAGGGCGAGAGGGTTCAGTGAGGGAGAATTCAACAAAGGAGGCAGGTAAAGGGTTGGTCCAACTGAAACAAAAACAGGCAGGTAAAAAGTGAGAAATACTCCCCAGAGGTCAAGGAGACAGATTAAAGGGTAAGGGGTTTGGGCTATAGGAGCCAGGACAACTGCATGTGTGGATTGGATCACTGTGGGACCCGGGGACGATCTCCATCCTGACACTCAACTGAGGTAGATCAGCTGTCATGGAATAAAAAGCCATTAAAACGACTGGTTGTGGAAAGTGAAGTATTCTGTGTGTGTAATGCCTTTACAGTGCATTGCAGTGTGTGTTTTTGTAGTAAAACATGATGTCACTCATAATTGCTGTGCAGCGCTGGTGAGCTGAGCGAAGGGAAAAATGATCACATTTTGCGTGACCTTTAATAAGTGCCATTACACCAAGCCTATGACTAAGGGACACCAAATTGGCAGTTTAATTGTGATATGCCCATTATGGAAGAAAAGCCAGCACTTTAATTTGAAATGAATGACTGCCTTTTGGATGGCTTGGACACGCAGCCTCCACCTAAACCTGACACAACCCTCAAAGAACATTTAGACGGTCCAATCCTTCCCACGTTGTACCCAAGTTTATGAATGTCAACATGATATGAACGCTATAAGCTGTGACAAAGGGCTCAGTCCGAATAAAAGCAGCCACGTTTGTTTACATTTCACGTAGCGCAGGGACAAAATGTAAGATGAGAGATTCACGCAGATGTAAACAGCAGGGCAGACTGAAAGGCAGGGGTAGCAACCTGGTGACCTCCTGCTATTTAGAAAAATGCCAGCAGTCGGGTTCTGCTGCAGCCGACCCCGGCAGGGGAATACACCCACCTGCACTGTGTGAAAAAAGAGATCTGTGTGTTAACAAAACTGTGTTGCACAAGACGCCGGCTCTAGACCTCTCTGGTTTGTTTTTCCTCTCCCTCTCCCTGCCCACTATTGTGAACTGACCTTTTCTTTGGTCTCTGGTCCGCACATCCAGATGAACCGCTGTGGGCCGGTCCAAAGAGCCCCGGCTAGCTGCTAATTTAGCTGACAGGCACAAGGAGACGGTGCGATAATCAAGCCAAGCAGGCGTCGTGAAACTCATTATAGCACTATAGGAGGAGCAGAGTGAACTCGGGCTGAACCTATCCTTGAAGGGTTGGCGTCCTGGGGGGGGGGCGTCGATGGCAGCTAGTTTTCTAAAGAGTTATTTATACTTCTGAAGACCATGGCAACAGACTGTCGGCATCATTTCCTATCTCGATATTGATACGACTGTGTGTCCCCTCGTCTCTCATCAGCTCTCGACAGACTCATTCAAAGGGTTTCATTCCACAACAGCATGTAGGAACTTCACTAGTGGGAAAATCTACACGATTCAGTCCTGTTTTGTGTGAACAATCCCTTGATAACCTCAACATCCATATAAAACTAATGTTTAGCTGTCTTTAGCTTACTGACAGTATTAAAAGCTACGACAATAAATTGTATGTGACACAAAAAAACGTTTTAATCCTGTACCATGTAAACAAAGCCAGTAGTGGTGACAAGGCACCAAACTGCAACTGTGGACTGAGTATGGATTACGCCTTTTTGTATTGAAGGTTTGGGGTGTTATATACTGATGAAACTCATTGGAACAGACCTGGTCAGCTGGACCGTTCGTCTAGTAACATGTAGTAATAACATGTTAACATGCTGATTCCTCATATTTTTGTGGGGATTTAATGAACTTCATTGCCACGATACTCAGTTAAATTAAGAATGTATTTCTTCTCATATTCCCCTGAGACTCTGATATAGTATATATAAGGAGGCACCTCACCGAAGTGCAGGGTTCAGTCTCCTCTAGGACACTACAGCGCTGCTACAAGGATCAAACCTTTTGTGGGTGTGGTTCAGTTTCTCTAATAGTTTTCATGCTTGCTACCTTTAGTGTTTATTCCTGTTTGGTTGAGTTTCTAAATGTACAACTTGTCCGTCTCAACAGAGCTGGATGTGGTGGTATAACATGGTTACTTTCTGTCTGTGTCTGACTGGGAACTGATCATTTCTCCACTGATGCATCCGATTGATCCGATGTCAGCCTAGTATCTGGTCTGCTAACCACCGCTGTCTTCCTGAAAACACATCTAACTTTGCACTAGCTGATATATCTAGCACTAGCTGACTGTGAGATACAACTCATAGTGCTTTGGAGTGGAGTGTCAAGGTAACCTACGTTTGGAAACAACTCCCTTTTCAGACTATTATAACATTACTGAATGGATCCACAGTCACCCCACAGCAATCTTTTTCTCTTCTTTTTGCCTGGTTCTCATATATTTAGCCTTATTTCTATACAGCCAGTTCTCCAGTAGTGATGGCAGAAGGGTCGGTGTACGTTGAGGCAAATGGTTTTCCCTTCCTAGGTTGCCGATGAGCGAATGGAAATCAGCCCAAATTTAGTTTTGTGATATGAGAAACGGAGAACAGAATAAAGTCCGTTTCTTGTATTTCGAGTCTGGTCCGTATACCTTATGGATATTCCTTTTTCGTTTCTAGGTGGCAATGAGAAAATAAAAAAGTCAGACAATTCTCTTATAAGAAATGCATTGGCAAAGTCAATCGTCTCCTGAACAAGTAAACTGTCTTTATATATACAGCAGGCTATGCAGAGATGTTTTCATAAATGTATGAATGAATGAAAATAACGTCTTTGTCCCTTTAACCGTTTCCAATATCACAAAACGAAAAATGAAATTCGGGGTGGATTCCCATTTGCTCCGTAAAACCATTTGCCTCAACGTACACTGACCCAAAAGCAGTGGTTGCTGGGAGATTCGTGATGCAACTGCAAAGCCTCTGCAGGAGGTACAGATAGAGAGAAGAAGAGGAAGAAGAAGAAGAAGAGATGGAGAGAGCTGGCAAGAAGTGGAGAGTGAGGAAGAGGCCCTCCTTGAACTGTTACTTCCCAACCAGCTCCTCTAGTGCCTTATCAAGCCGCCCGCCCAGCTCCTCTGATTGAACCAGCAGCCATCGACACCGAAATAGATTGCGTTGCTGTTTCTATTACATCCTCCACCCCACCACCCCCCCAACGTTGTCCAACTCACTGGCCCGGGCCCCTGCTGGTTATTTATTTGTTATGGGCTTTTCTCATTCGAGCTTGAGTGGCTCATCATTGCAGCCAGAGACTCTCACTAGCTGAGGATTTATGGACTCCTGACACGGTGCCAGCGAAAGCCAGCGAGGAGAGGGAAGAAAAGGTTCATGCCGCCCCTCTCCTCCGTGAATCCCCCTCACCCATATTGTCCTCCTCAACTTGCTGATGCTCTTGTTGTGAAAAGGGAAAAGAAAAATGCTCATCTCTTATATGCTTTTTGTTGTGTGACTCCTTACTGTTGGTTGCGTCAACTAAAGGACGGAAAATGTAAAATGTAAGAGATAACGTCGCTCGGGATTTGCTAGGCTAACGGGTAATGACATTTATAGCGGGCAGCTGGCTGGCGGAAGGAGATTGCACGTAAGTGGAAGGTCACAGGATTGATCCGTTCAACAATGTGACCATCCTGTTGAAGTGTCCTTGATTAGGACACTGGACCCCTACCTGCTCACTTACTGTTAGCTGCACTGGATAATAATAATGTTCGCTGAGTGCCCAGCATGTAAATACAAAATGTAAGTGGACACTAGAGAGAGAGAGAGAGAGAGAGAGAGACCAGGAGGGACTTTGTGCATGTTGACAAGCTAAATAAGAGATGAGGGGAGGCCACGGGGGAGCGGTTTTGTTTAGATGCTGAATTTGATTTGAAGACTTAATCAGATCTGATGCAGCATCTATTCAAGCGATTACATCTTTCCAAATCGCGGCTGCTTGGCTGAGCACATCTGGATGTACGGTTGAGAGTATGGGAACAGCAGCATCCTCCTCCAACAGTCTTCAACCTCCTGTCCTATCCATATCTCTTCCTGTTTAGTGAGTATGTGTGCATTTGGTCTACGATCATAACTCTAATCATGCTGCACCCTTCGCAGGGCTGTAAGTCAGTAGAACCGTTAAAGCTGCGAAGGCAATTATCAACCATGTCATGTCATGCTGGATACTAATGAAGGGTATGGGAGAAACATTAGCAGTGCGTACTACCTTCTACTAAGGCGAGAGCTACGTGTTAGTGAGCTACTAAAAGTGATATTTCACCCTGGAAGTAACACCTCTGTATGAGTTCATGAACAGTCAACCATCCATCGCTATCAGTATTTGCAGGTATTTCATTTTTTTTTTAAAACTGTGACATGCACACAGCAAAATAACATCAGGGTTTGAATGTGTCACCACTACATCAGGTTTTCAAAATAACCGCAGGGCAGGCAGCATGGGCGGATGGCTGAACTCATACGGTGCCGGCATGCTTGCCAAAAACGGGACGTTTTGCCAAAGTGAGATATCATTTTAAGCTATGAGTGTTAGTAGTTGAGAGGTTAGGTGTGTACGGTGAAGCGTCTGGGGCCCAGCAGTGCAATCCTCTGCAGGTCAGAGTTCAACAAAGACGGACATCCCACCCCCTTACCCTCCATCTCCACACTGATTGGCTCCGAGTCAGGTGACCCCTGTTCCCCCACTGGGGGAGGGCCATCAGGACCTGTACCTCTTTCAGGGTCACCTGCCTCCTTTGGGAATGCCGCCCCATGATAGGTTGTGCTGGCGCTTGTGGGTGTGGTCTTCCCTGTGGTTGTGGCGAAGGGGGAGGAGGGGGCAACAAAGTGAGCGATTAGTGAAATGTGAAACTTAAAACAGCCTGGAGTATCAACTTGTCAGAGGTGTTGTACCTCAGAGAAATCAGGGTGAATCCTGAATGGGAAAAAGGCCACTGTCACAACTGTCAGCTGTGAGGAACATGACGAGTGCATAGAGCAGAACTCATCCATCCCATAACCATGCTTGGACCGGTTCACGTCTCCATAGTTACAAAATCTTTTAAAACTGTCTCCTTTACCAGCTGCTTACTGTCTCTCCAGTAAACAGTGATTTTCTCATGACAACTTTGCTTTGACATATCCACGATTCCCCACGAAACATTGCCGCTGACTCATTACCGAACTTTCAACACAGAAAATGCCTCGTATCCTTTTTAAAAAACGTGAGGGATTTAGTAAATCATCACCATGTTAACAGTTAAATCAAATCCCCTGCAGAGAACAGCAAATACGAGTTGTTGGTGTAATAAGCCCAATGTAGTCATGATTTGAGTAAGCTGCTGGCTTTCACTTTTCAAACTCTGCAGCCTTTTGTTTGTTAGTGAGAAATTATTTAACCCTGGTACTGCAGCCCTGTTTACAGCTAATTCCCCCATCGCTGTGTGGCCTTGGTCCAGCTGGCTGGACCCTCCATGAATGGCTCCTCCAGTGCAGATGAACTCCTACTGTTCAAACTCGTCCTCGCCTGCTCCACTGTGCTAAGTGTTTTCACAGATAAATGGAAATAGATACCGGCTCCTGGCTAGGTAATGGTTTTCACCACAGCTCTTTTCCACAAACTCAACAAAGTTGTTTCACAGGCAACTATGTCACCTTGAGGTGAACCGGCTGACGTAACATTAGACGCATTTTGGGATCGTTTCAAGCACACGCCAGGAAACATACTGGGAGTTAGCCGCCATGGGCCGTGTACTATCAGACATTTGTCTCAATGACACACTCCACATCATGACTGCACTCTTAATTTTCTGTTAGTGTTTGTCCTTGAGGTCTGTTATGCAGCACACTGCTATTGGCTTGGGCTCTTGCACTAATAAGCCAGCCATAATGTTAGCATACTGCAGAGCGCCTGCCCAGGCTAGAAGAGGAGCGCCTGTTCGCCTCCTCTCTCTCTCTCAGTGTGTGTGCCAGTTGACAGCTTTCGCTCCGGCTAAGGTTCCCCGTCAGTACGCCATCTGTGCCAGGCAAATTAAAAGTGCACACCAGGGGGTGTTTGGCCGTGGCGTGCCGGACAATAGCTCCAGGACGGCATTATTAGTTAAATTTATCACAACTGTGTAATTCTGAGTGCGTGAGTGGGTTTATATTGTTTTTCCTCCTTTACTGTTGAAAAAAAAAAATAAATTGTACAAAAGAGCATGTTACGCAACAGAGAAGCATTTGATTACCTACGCAAGACAGCATTTGTCTCACACCCTTCCCTCTGCGGGCGGCGATTGTCTGGGTGACAGGGAAGAGGAAGAAAGAAAACATCCCTGCCTTTGGTGCGCTCTCGAACGGGGACCGGAACCTCCCGTGCGACAACAGCTTTGTTCGGCATATGGGGTGTTTTATTGTCTGGGAAAGCTGATAATTGATCTTCAGTGCAAAGACTTGTAAAGGGTTTTTGTGTGATTCAGCTGAGAAAAAAAAAAAAAATAAAAAAACAACAGGGACAGAATCTGACTGTGTTGGGAACTTCAAATGGTGCGGCGAGGCATCGGGGTGGCAAAAGCCTCGCAGGATTAAGTGGTGGGGTTGCTCATCAAGTCTCGCTACCCACTGAGTGAGAATTTCTCCAGCAGGGAGGCTACGCAGGCTTCTGAAGCATTGTGGGACTCTGGAGGTCTGGGATGAAGCCTACGGCAGACAGAGTGGCCTCTGTTCTGAGGGAGATGGAGAGAGACCGAGAGATGCTGGATGGATGGCTCCGTTAGGCCATAATGGCTGACATCTCTCTGCATGATTGCTTCAGTGCCGATGCTAATCACTGTGCCGGATCAACCGCCACCATTAGCTCCCTTGTGTCCCAATTTGTCTGGTGACAAAGGGATTTGACTTTCAGCAAGTCTAGAAAACTCTGGAGCAGGCAAAGGGCTGAGGGGTGCTTTTAACTTGTAGATGAAAGTGGACGAGTCCGGCCTGGACTAAGTGAAAACCACTAGCTCTGAATTCACAAACATGTCGTAACACCAACTCCCAGTCTGATCTGAGAGCCAGCCAGATCACCAGCTTTCCTATTTCTATTCTGGTCATGCCATGGACTCCACTGTGTGGCCAGCGGGGGAGTAATGGGACGTGACAGGGATGATGATCCTCCCTGATACAGGGCATTAGGCATCCTAGCCAGCATAGCTGCCGGTCCATCAAAAGAGTGATGCTGCCGTCGCTTCAGACAAAGGCTTCAGTGTTGGAGCTGTCAGGCTGGGCGAGAGGGAGCGGTGGCCCTGGCCGCTCTGCTGCCACGTAAAACCTTCGATAACTTCTCATGTTGCAAACCAGGCAAGGAAACATCTACATTTTAGCATGTAGCTCAAGGACACTTAGACAGGAGACATGACTGGGGATTGAACCAGTGACCTTTTTGGTTACAGGACAGGCTCTCTAACCTCTAGACCTCCCAGCATCCCAAGATTGCTCACTGGGCTCAGACAGCTAAAGGTTAGCCTGTAGCGCTCTGTGGGGACCAGCTAAGACAGTTGAGACAGGTGAACCATAGGTAAAGAGACGTCTACTGACCATACGCTGAATCGGCGGCTGTGTTTTGCTTGCGTGTGGTTGCCAGGACATCTGGAGATCAAAGACAGAAACGAAAGAAGAAAAAAAAAAAAAGAAATCAGGCATGTAATTACTTTTTGTCAAGATTTCTGTTGTTCTGACTACAATTCTCATTTCTAATGGGAGATTAGTGCTCCCATCACATCCCTGAGACATGCAGAAAAACTGAAAATAACCCACTTTGTTCTTAATGACATAATACAAACAAGTCTATGAGCAAATGGCTTAATGAACACAGAAAGATTGGGAACAGTATTCCTGCAGGGGCTGTGAATGGCGGTAGACTGAGTCGCTGCCCTCGCGGAGGCAGGCAAACGAACACAATGTGATGCTCCATTGTAATTTGTCAGATTTGCAATCACTTTTGCCTGTTGTCTCGCCGGTATCAGGATCCAATAACTGAAACCGTCAATAGGTTGTAGTGCGACAGCCTTTATTGGATATGAGAGAAGAAATAAAAGCATTTCCACCATACCATGGCAGGTATCAGGGTACTGATGGAAGCCATTCTCCACATCCTGTTCAAACCCGCTCCTGGAGAGGGAGAGAGAGAGAGAGAGAGAGAGAGAGACATTAAATCTGCATCAATCCATTTTGTCCTTTCTCCATTTTTAACAGAGCCTCATTAGTTCCCAAAGTGAGCACCTTGTTGAGGCTCTCTCAGATTGGTTTTGCTGACGAGGAAAGCTTGGAGACTCGGAGGTAAGTGCACCGAAACCAAGTTTAATTTGTTTCCTGTCTGGCTGAGGTCAGAGTGTCTGTGTATTTGTTATTGGACCAATATAAGCTGGACACCGTGGGGGCTGAACCTAAGAGAAATCCACCATTAGATACTCGTATGCTGTTAGATAGGAATGTGTAATGCTATATGCATTCCAGGAGTTATGTTGTGATGAAGTGTTGTACGTTGCCTCGACCTGCCTCCTCTATTTCTACTTCATTTGGTGATTTCCCAAAATAGGACCGCACTACCCTCCTCAAAATTCAGCATGTCTTGTGGCTGCATTGAATCATGGTCTATTGAGGAAACTCTTGACGGAGAAATCGGTCTCTCTCCTCTTCCATGATGGATTTCTCCCAGTATGATTGTTGAACATCTGTCTAGAAAGAAGCCCTTGCTCTTTGACCATCAAACATCAAAACCTGATGTTTACCGTTGATGTTTTAGATCGCTGGAAACCTTTCTGCTATCAAACTCCACTGTAGCTGCTGGAAATATCTACGTTTGGCCGGTTATCCAGTGAATAACAATAATACACCACCAAAAAAGAAAATGTGCCTCGGAATGAAAGGTGCATCGCCAATAGCTGTGAATTTTCCTTTAAGACAGTCCAGGATTTGAGGCGATGGAGGGGGAATGAAGGCATTTTCTTCAACAACATCTATATGGCATGCTGCCTGAATGCACACAGTAGACTGACTGTTACAGTCTACTGGCCAGTTACGTCCTCGTTGTCTCCTTACACTGTGCCGTCCTGTTGTCCCTGTCCCATGTGAGTCAGTATGCACTGTGTTACTCTGCACCGACACGTCAACAAGTTTCTGATTCAAATGTGTTCATCTTTTGTCGATATGATCGAAAATGGAGGGACAGATTAGTATAAAGGAAAGAAAAGCTCAACCATCCCAAATGTTCTCATACCTTGCACATCATGCCATTATGAGCCACATTGCTCCAGAGTAATGCTGAGCCCCCAAATTCGTCATTTCAACCATTTCTCTTAGAGAAACCCAACCTGACAATTATTGATTTAGATTTTGTGCCTGAAAATGTGCCTATAATTGATGCGCTGTTCTCCCAGCAATAGTCATCTTTCACCTCCAAGTCAATCAGAAATCAAAGACTCATCCACATCCAGACGCATCCATTCGCCGTGTGTAATGAGACTGTGCTGACGCACAGCGGAGCGAGCAGCGGAGCCGAGCGGCACATCAATGCCAACGATCCTCCTACACGCCGAATCGAATCAACTTGCAATCAAAGACGTAGACAGGAGGACGCATACTGCACGGGCACTCGCATGGCGGGTCTGGACGCACGCACGCACACACACACACACACACACACTTTCTACCCACAAACACATACAAATACTCAATGTGCATGAGTGCATGTGCGTGCATGCTCACACCTATGCTACAATCACACACAATCTACATACAAATCATACTCTCTCTCTCTCACACACACACACACACACACACACACACACACACACACACACACACAAATGAATTGCTGTGCAGCTGAAATGATGATAAAGCTCATTGATGACCTAGATCCAATGTTGTCTGATAGTCATAAACCTAGTCT
>OOFE01011085.1:2584-13703 GCA_900323365.1 Monocentris japonica
CTTATGACTTCAGAGCCGTTTGGCAGTGCAGTGCTGTTAAAGAAGTCATAACCTGTTCAAACAAAAGAGGCTGATCCATAAAGTGCCACAAATACTCTGCCATCATTTCCCTTGTGACCCAATCGCATATCACTTGTCGCTGGCCAGATGGCTTGCCTGTTATCACACCTCTCCATCTCTGTCTTTCTCTCTCCCTTTCTTGCTCTCTGTCTCACTCTCATATACTCATGTTGGTTAATGTGGACTCACACATAACAGGCACAGGGAAGATGTGGGGAGACCTCAATGTAAAAGCACAGGGACGTGAATCAACCAGGAGAAGGAATTGGTTTAGGATACAAAATCAGAGACTGAATATTTTGGATGTGACTTGGAATGAAAGTGATATACTGTCAAACTGAGGTTGCTATGAAGAACCTTTCGGGCTATTTTGACCAAGTGCCCTAGTATGTTTTCATTGCTTAATCTAAAGATGCCAAAACAGACATTACAAAATATTAAAACAGACTAAAAAAACAAAACAAAACAAGGTCATTTTACCACACGTGAACACTGCTGATCCTTCTTAAAGATTGCATCTGTATTTGTCTCAAAGAATAGTTTGCTACCACAACAGTTCCCAGATATTCATAGTGGTCCACCGTTTGCATTTCCTTGCCTCTTATTACAACAGGTCTGGGAACAGGTATTAGCCATATGTCCTTAGGTTTGAGAACATTCAAGGAAAAATTCATTGCACCAGGACACAAAGTCATCAACAACATTGCCATGTCCATATTCCCCCTGTCAAATGAATGACAATGACAAAATCACCCTAAAATGTCTATCCATGTACTGGCTGCAGCAGTAATTGGTAAATAAAATGTACAAGGGTAGAGAAAGAACACAACCCTGGGGGGAGCCGGTGGATGAAAAGAGCCACTCTGAGAGGGCACCATAAACCTGAATACTGAGACCTGTCTGTAAGAAAGTCCACTATTCATTCCACAATATTCAGGATGACAGGAGTTTCTCTGCAAAGGGATTCTCTGCAAGTGAGCTGGCCTTGCATGGATCTTTGGTCCCTCTAGATACTGATACAACGGATGAAATAATGTGTTGTGTACCGTAAGTGTAGTGTCTTCCCTCCCCCTCTCTGCCTCAGGCGCAAACTGTAGTGGATCTAATGCATTATCAACTTGATTCAGAATACTTGTTTCTGTAATGCTTTCATCAATAAAGAAGTTAAAGCTGCAGGCCGGATCATCATTTAACATGAGACTGAGACTGCTCATGTAAACAACAGTCACATTTTTGCAGAGACAAAGCACTCTCCACGTCTGAAGGATTATATAAAACTGAAGTAAAAAATGCAGCTGAGTTGCTCAGCATAGGTCCTACTACCTTTCCACTGATATTATCTGGATATGGGCTCCTCAAAAAAATGGTTGTGTGTTGGAATAGCTGAGTAACTGAGTAACACTGAAGATTATTTCAGTCTTTTTACAGATCCCATTAGCTTCAGAATTAAAATCAACAAAAACTATTGAGCTTGATGGCCTGTTGTGTGTATGAGGTAAAACATTCCAGGCTTATCATCCTATTATTTGTCTTGTTATGTGATGCTGTCATGGCTCTGTTCCCTTTCCATGCAGACCTCAGGTTGTTGCTGCTCAGTTGAACCTCTATGTTCTCTTTAGATCTTTAGTTCTCTTAGACCTCACAGCAACAGCTTCATACTGATGTAGAATGCTTCAGTATAAATGCTTTTTATTGTGATTATTATCGATTTAGGAGGAAGGCCTTGCAGAATGATACATCATTTCACACTATGTTTGTAAGTTAATCTTTTTACAGACAGTGTTAAAGTGTAGTGTCAGTTGACTCCTGAAGCGCGGAGCAGTCCCTGCGTTTTCAGAGTGAAAATATTCCTTTTTTTGTGCAGTGTTGTGGTCCAATGATCCCAATAGGGCTCTAGCCACCAATTTGTAAGCCCCCTTAACAGAGGTCCAGTGTCCTATTATGGTATGTTGGACATTCTGATAAAAAATGTTCAAGAACTTCAAGGTACAGCGATTAAAATCACTCTTTGTAAGGAACGTCGAGAGAGACTGATTGCTGTTTCTGAATTCCAGTGACAATCGTGTTGGCAGCAGTGTTGGTGCATGTAATCAACGGTGACAAATAATTGAGGGAGCTCCCTGGAGAGATAAAGTACTTTTCCAGTTACAATCTCAGTGTTAGAAAGACAAACCCATTTGCTCATACGTGTCATTAGTGCACCATCTGTGATTAATATCTAGTAAAAAAAAAAAAAATGTGATTTTCCAATTCCCTCACTGTCCCGAACCATATGGCAAGGGAACACAAAGTTGTGAATGTCCAGAATAAGTTAAAACAATTATTTGCTACAATTTAAAAATTCTGCAGCACAGAAGAAAGTAATTTTATGGACAAACATTCTAGCTCATTCCACAGAGGATGAATCGTCTCTTACAGAACGTCACATTATATGCAGTAACTTTTGGTCGCTGTAGGTCAAAAGGAGAACATATTCATCTAATGAATGCAGAACTTCACAGGTTATTTATTCATTGATTTATATTTTTTTATTCATTTGAACTGAAAAACATATTTGTAATGAAACAATAGCTAAAACATTTCGGGACCCTGGTACATCTGTTTCCCTCTCAGATATCCTTAATTCACTCATGTACGTCACTGGTGGCAACAGCAAACCCAAATTAATGGTGCTCCTAGCTAGGTGGACTAATTTCTTCTGTATCTGCTGAAGGTCTCATGGTATCACTGTAGATTAGAAGTACATGACACATGTGCATCAGGTTGTATGAATTGTAAACTCAAGAATAGATTTAGAATTTATTCCATCCCATTGGTGCATATTCACTTATTGCCATGTTTTGGCACGACAACTGACTTGACGGATGAATTCATCACGGCTCACATCAACCAGTTCATGAGTCATTATAGTGTTGTACAGACCTAACAAGCCTAGCTCACATTCACACTTAGCTTCCTCAATTTGTCCCCTTGCCATCTTGGTTATTTATGTCTGTTGTCCAAGATGGCTGTTAATTACAGTAAATGACATACTGTATATCTGGCGGTTTCTTGGCGAGAGGGTCAAATATTACATCATCTACTTCAGTTGTGACACACAGCCCCAGGTAGGAAGTAATGGGTTATTATACGGTAGCTTAATTTGGCCTTTAGACTTTGGCAAGCACTCAAGCACACATTCAAAGATTTCTACACCGAAAATCTATAAGTGGTTTAAAAACAAAAAAAGATTTCTTAAACTGCTCATTTGCAAGTGTGCAGGCATGTGCTCTGTGGCAGGTTTCCCTTCACACATGACTGAGCCCAGAGCTAATTACAAACAAAGTCTTGTTTTGTGGCAAAAATCAGGTGATCCAACATGAGGAGCATGACCACATTTTGTGGGGGAGATTGACAAAGAGAAAGAGTGACAGCCACAGGCTTTGAAGTTTGCAGGTTGTTATCCCTTGCATCATACATTTTAATCTGCAGTGACAGACTGTATACCAAATGAAAAAGGAGTTTCAAAGGTTTCTGGAGATATAACCCTATATATGTATATAGTACCTGAAAGGATCTTTGTGTAATACATCAAATATGAAAGAGATTGAGCTTTCCATATATATTAAGAGTTCCATACTAGACAGCACAGAATCCAGGTAGCTAATGAGTAGAAAAATGAATGCAGGTTATAAAAAGTACCTGGGAATTTGGTCTCTTTTTCTCTGAACTGGTAGACGTAACAAGGGAAAAGATCACTGTCTCCAGCTCTGATAGAAAGTCCAAAGTCAAATCAGTCCTATACTGATAAATGAGACTGTAGCAACTCGCTACCATACCGGGTCCGTGACAAACAGAGACAAAGGCAGGAGGGCAGAGTTAACGGGCCAGCAGGCCTGGTCTTGACGGCAGGTTTTCAGCACCGTCTCCTTCAGCAGGCGTTCCTCCCCTCTGTCCCGGCAGTTCAGCCGTGGAGCACCAAAGCTGCGAGTCCGCCTGGCTTCCAGGAGCATCTCGCTCCAACCCTGACTGGGCAGCTCTTCCAGGCTACTCCCGGCTGCAACCATCAGTGGACCTTGGTTGGTCGCCGCTGCTGGGCGCGCTGGCTCTCCGCTCCATAGTCCTACTCGACTCCTCAGTCTCCTGTCGAACTCAGTCAGTCCGCCAGCCTCTCACACTGACACAACTGCTCCCCCTCACACAGTCACACACACAGGTTAAAAGGGCTCGACTGCAATCAGCCTTAATTGGCCGCAGCCGGTGCTGGATCCAGGGAGAATCAATCCACTGACTCAACTCTCATTGTCTCATTGACATTATCATAGTTTTATACATTTTGTCTCTCCAGTAGCTCATTCTCCAGTTTACTCATTTATTTTATGATATTTAAAAAAATGTTTTTAAGGCAATAAAATATAAGAAAAATGCCAGGCATCATTTTAAATGGAAGCAAAATAATAAAACAGACAAATACAAGGGCATGACCAGCAAAAGACCAGTCACTTTGGTCTTTAGCTTTAACTTTGGAAATGCCAGGATGCCAGGCGCTGCCCTGGCTCATAAGTGGTTAATAGATCTGAAATATATCTAGGAGCCAACCCTAGCTGAGCTTTAAAAGCCCTCTTAGTTGATACCCTTCCAGAGAGGAGAGGGTCAGCGTTCAACCTGGATGCGGGGTTAGCTAGACTTACACAGCTCATGGTAAATAACAGGGATGTTTGAATTCTCCTACTGTCGCAGAATCCTGCAGCACTAACGAGAATGTCAGCATTAATCATGTTGAATGTGTTTGACCTCAACGAAGCAAGAATGTCATGTCACCTTTAAGGACTTTTATGTGTTTGCAGCCTTAGACATACACACAAATATAAGTGTCGTACACAAAGATTAAAGTATTGTATTGCCATATGTATGGTGGCCCTGAAGTGCAAAGCAAAAGTCAGAAAACACAGCAGGAAAACTGAAAAGAAAACACATTGAAGTCACTCAAACCGGAAAGGGCAGGTACATATTGAACAATGATTCCTTGTTGTTGATTGGACGAACTGTCTGTCGGTCTGGGTAGAGAAACCCACTATCATTGGTTTTTTTTTCCTTTTTATTGAAATCTCAAAATACAGTAAGAAGTAAGAAGAAAAAAGAAACCAAAACAAATGCAGAAAAATATACAGTAATATACAAAGTATATACCTGTATAAATAAAAAAACAAACTAAAAAAACACAAGGGGACATTACAGAAATTACACAAAGACCTTATTCGTTCCTCCCAGACAGGCAGACAGTTTGTCCAATCAGCGACGAGGAACCATTGTTCAATAGGTACCTACCATTTCTGGATCAAGTCACTGTTTTGTTTTCCGACTTGCCGTTTTCTGACTTGCTGTTGTGTTCTGACTTGCTAATTTGTTTTGCACTTCAGGGCCACCGTACATATGCTATATATTCCATTACTTTTGTGTCTTTAATATTTTTAGAGCAATATCATTTACCCTGGAAGAGCTAACATGTTTTGTAACCAGTCTTTCTCAGGTTCAGGAAGAGCCAACCAGAATCTGAAAAGAGCACTGGTATTGACAGGGCGTCTACAACCTTGAACAAAAAAAAATATCATTCAGCTCTAAATGTCAGCATTATTAGGATATTTACTGCATTTTTCCCTGTTGACTAATGACTCTGCTTGAGCTATTATCTCCGTCTATGATTTGGCAAAATGCTGATAATAGTTAGGTGGCTTTAGACCCAACATGGTGTTGCAATTCTTCCCTTGTCCCTCCCCTCCCAGTGACATAGTGCAACCAAGTTGAGATTAATGACTGCCAGCCAGACATACAGGCAGGCAGTCAGGCAACAAAACAGCTCTTTAGCAGAGCAAGTGTTGAACTCCATCAGAGCTCTTAGCAGATCAGCGGGCCAGAGAGCTGGGATTTTTCAGAAAAGACCTCATGGCTTCATATTCAGAAGTCCCCAGCAACATCACCACTGATGAGTCATTATAGTACATCAGTACATCACTACTGATTCACAAGATCCTCTTAATGTCAGTGGGACTTTTTTATTACCTTTATTTTTGCCTCTAAACGGCCTAACTTTTGTCTCGGTGTGTCTAACAGTCTGCCCCCCTGTGGACCAAACAGTGTGAAAACTGAATGCCCCAACTGAGTCCTGCTCCAGTCAGCCAGCCAGCATTCCTCTCTTCATTCCCTCATAGTGCCCCTTTGAGGGCAGCAGCTGCACCACAAAATGGGCCCCACTCGGTCATATTCCTGGTGTAATGGATGGATTGGCTCCCCTTGTTTCTTCCTGCGCCATATCCGCAGCCTCTAAAAGGGAGAGAAAGTGGCTTTTTGCAGTGTCCCCTCCTGTTCCCAAACAGCTGCGTAATGGAGAGGATTCTGGTGGTGCGAGCATCTCCTCCTCAGCGCCCGCTGCCTTCAGCTTCGGCAGAGCAGAGGGCGTGGGGAGTTTTGTTTGCACTGCGTGGTGAGAGAAACAGCATCCCTCCTCCGGTTTTTCTTCCCTTCTGTCTCATTAGATCTACCAGGAGGCTGCTGCCGCTGCTGAAGCACTCGCCTCCTCCTCCTCTCCACCTCGTCTTCTCCTCGTCTCGCCTCAGTGGAGAGACGCTCTGTTTGTTCACCCTCCCCATCCCCGTGTAGCCTCTTTCACTGTGGAATAGCTGACAGTCACAGAGAGGGGTGTAGGGCACAACAGAGTGGAGAGAAATGGAAAATGAGGGAGATAAGAGAGAGGGAAGTGGAGTATTTGAGTACTACAATGTCTGCAAAACATTGTGTACTTCATTCTTTGCACACTATAATAGTTTTGAGCATCAGAATGCATGTTCACCATGTTCTGTGTGTGTGTGAGTGTCAGTGTGTGTGGTAGATTGTGGGTTTCTAGTGGGTGGAGAGAGAGAGAGGGACCAAGTCTTAACCACCAACCAGTACTCTACTCTCTCTCTCCTGGTCTCGCTCTCTGTCAGCTTGTTATGCTCTTGAGCTATTGATCCTGGCCGATGGAGACTATTGATATGACCAGCTTGGGCTTCCTTTGAGGAATCCTTGTTATCCATGCTTCAGGGACCACATACCTGGCACTAGGGATGTTCAGTGTGTGTGTTTAGTTCATTCATTTGACCAATATAAAACACACAAATCATGAAAGCGTGTGAAGATAAATTGTCAACAAATGGCAAGAAAAGGTTTTGGACTTGTTTTCCATTGCAGTGTGTGTGTGTGTGTGTGTGTGTGTGTGTGTGTGTGTGGGTGCATGCATCTGACTCTGTGAATATGTATGTGTACAACTGAACCCACCAGCTGTGAGTAAGATAGATGACGTTTTTAATATGTAGCCCAGTCAGCATAGTCTTGCTAACGATTAGAGTCCCTCTGGCCCTCAGCTGTACAAACAGCATTCACCATGTTAGTGGTTCAGTTGGCGTCAGCGTCTTCAGTTGTGCTCGTCATTTTCATGTTTTACGCAGATATTTTTATGAGCCCTTGTTTTCAACTCTGTTTTTCCTTTTCTTTTTTTGTGTTTTAGCATGTTTATATGTGCAAAAAAAAAAGAAATCTAAGTTGTAAACCGTATTGAGCATTGTAATCTGGGATGCCTGGTACCTTCTACTAGTCTAAATTATCTTCTCAAATACATCTCCTTCAGACTCATTCATTCAGGAGGCGTTTTCAGCGCTGAGCAGCCATTATTACAGTTTGAGCGCTAATGTTTTCATGCTGCTAACTTGATGTTCTGTAAAACCATAATTATCCCACCTCTTATCTAAGCAAATTGAGCAAACAAGGAAAAGCTGTATCTTTCTTGCGAAACATATGCCAAGTCCCACTGATAATGTGATTGGTTATCTGACATTTCACCAATCTACGATGTGTCAATATTGACTCTGGAAGGAGGGAAGAAAGGTGGTTTGGGTTGTGGGGCGGGAGGTGCTAACGTGTTAGAGATTACTCTTGACTATCCTCAGGCAGACTGCTGGCTGACTATCTCTTTTTCTTTAGTGGTCCTCAATCAAGCAGGCATTCTGGCTAAATGTCTAGTCAGCAGCGTGGGCGGACAAACAAGCCCGTTAACATTCTGAGAGTGGTGGCATTAGGATCGATCAGGCCGCGGACCTCGTTTGTCCTTCACAACTCTCAGCTGTACACACAGCTGTTACCCTGGGTTAGAAAACTGTGTGCTCACCACCATGATTGGCTGCGTGCAGACAATGTACATACCAGAGTCTGAATTGCTTTTATTGCCAAGCACAAAGGGCTCACAAGGAATATGAGGAAGGATTTTGCTATTGGTTTGCTCTGATCATAAATGGACTTTTTTTTGCAATAATACAATATGACAATGACAATGGTGACAACTTGCATGTGAGCACAGATACACACAGATAGATCCCCATTAGTTAGGGATTTATATACATATATAACAATAATCAAACGCAGAAAGAAGAAAAGGAAAATAAACAGATTGTGCAGGTGAAACAAAAAAACCCCAAAGGGATTCATGAAGTAACCAGGATGATAAAATAACTCTTGTCACTTCCATTCCAACACCTTTCCTATCCCAATCTCCACCATTCCTGACCTGTGCTGCTTCTGCTCCAAAGATAGTTCGTAGAATATGAGCAGAGAGCGAGCAGAGACTCTTTACTATTGTGCACTGAGAGAGAAAGTCCCAAGAGAGGGGGAAGGGTTTAGATGAACTGTCTGGCGCGTGGCTCCCAGGCCATCTCTGGAGAGACCCTCTAATCCTGGAGTGTGAATGGAAAAGGAAGTGGCTGCCTTCCCTTCAAAGACATGCTGGGTGTGTGTCCTTTAAGAAGCCTGTTCAAGGTCTTCCACCCACCACCAGCACCACAAGCATCTTCGATGCTATCTCGTCGCTACCCTATACTAAGAGAGCGAGATTATTGAAAGCATGTGATCATGAGCTTCTCTCCACACCTACAGGCATGAAAAACTCCCGATATTTGGTAACCCTTATGTTTTATTTACCTTCTGAGCTTTTTGAAAACACACTCTCATCCCAGCTGGAAGGCAAAGGAGCTCATTTGTGCAGCATGTGATGGTGTTGCTAGCCTACAAACTTCCACTTCCACTCACCGTACAACCCGTCGCCACACCTTTGTCTCTCTCTGTGTGATTGTAGAAACATTTGAGTATAACACTTGAAACTGTAAGGGGCCTTTTAGTCATCACAACAACAGATTAACTACTGTGAAAAGGCTGTAAAGAGATGGATGGGAGAGGAGGAGAGAGAAAGACTGATTGGGGATGGGTGGGGGTGATCACCAGTAGATGGAAGGAAGAGAATGGTCGCTAATGATCAGGAGTTGGGTCTTACTGGGTTGCCAGATATAGACCAGAACATCATGTAAAAAGGATGTTTGATTGAATATCCCCCCCAAGCTACAATTTCACTGGTGAGCTTTCAGATAAATACAATGAATGTGTGCCATGATGCTGATTCTATAGAGAGAGATGTTCCTGTATAGGGCTGGGTACTGTATCGGGCTGGGTACTGTGTAGGGTTGGATACTGTATAGGGCTGGGTATTGTATAGGGCTGGGTACTAAATGGGGCTGGGTACTGTATAGGGCTGAGTATTGTATGGAGCTGGGTGGGTTGGGTGCCAAAGTTTGGTACTTTAATGGTTCATCTTACATCATCTTTCATCCAATCATACCTGTTCTAAAGTCGCTGCTGATTGGCCTGCTTGGTAACTACTTTCCTCATTCAGGAAAAAACAAGTATGTCCACGCGCCACTACACCTTCATCTCTCGGCTTGCTCAAAGTATATACACAATGTCACAGAAATGGTCCAAGCTGGCTACATTTTACTAAAATTGACAGTGACAGTGCGTGGTGCAATATGTGTGTCAAGAAAATAACTGCCGACAACACCTCGAACCTGATGAAGCACAATGTGAACTTAAGGCAAGAGAACTGTTGTTGTAAACTATGTTAACTATGTTAAACTGCATTTTACATAGATAGGTATAGAGAATTTACTAGCATTTGATATTCTCCAAATAATTCTAAATGTGAAGTATTGTTGACACAGTTCTAAATATTTAAAATGTAAGCTATTAAATAGTTTTAATACTTAAAATAAGGTCTTGAATCTGACAGTTTTGATTAAACATAAGGGTTTTGTTTTGGATTGGAAAATGCATCTTGAACAAATAAATATGTTGTTTGCAAGGGCTTGTTTTATACTGTTAAAGTTAAATGGGAAAACGAACAACAAAAACAATAAAGTAGTCATTTGCCTTACATAATAAGCTTTTATTCAACGTCGGTATCAACAAAGTACTGTTTTGGTACTTTGTCCTATTCACATAACTTTTCCATAGGGGCTTTTCTATTAGACGTTACTGGCTAGCCTTGATTGCACCCCCTCCACTTGACACCTGCTCTTGCAAAATGATTGACAACTCAAAATGAAAGGAAATTATGATACATTTTAAGCCTTTTTGACAAAACAGTTATAAGGACAGAACATCATATTTAAGAGATATAGATTGATGAATTTCAGTCATGTTTTTTCATATATATTATTTAGGAACAGACATCTTCATGCAGACAGAAACATTGCATTTTATGGGTGTCTAGACTCATCACTCCCCCGGGCTACAATTTCACTGATGGGCCTTAAGATCTATACAGTGAATGTCTGCCCATACGATGAGTGTGTGCCGTAATGTGATGTCCGTGCAGCTTTCCAGACTCTGTTGAGGAAGTTATTGGTCAGGCTTGATCACATTCCCAAGCATAAATCACAGCACATCTTGTCAGAATGGCTCCTTGGGGGAAACTGTCCTCCCACAATTGCTCTGTTACGTTGAAAATATTGCCTTCCATCTCACTCAAAAGCTGGATTATGTACACTCAGTACCCCTCTCTCTCTCTCTGTGGGTCTCTCTCTTTTCATCAGCTTCTGTCCTTATTCCTCTTACCATTCTCTTTCTGTCTGTCGTTGTCTCTCAGCAGGTCTCTCCCCTCTCTGTTTCTGTTTGCCCTCTCTCTCTCTCTCTCTCTCTCTCTCTCTCTCTTTCTCTCTCTCCC
>OOFE01011086.1:0-29720 GCA_900323365.1 Monocentris japonica
GGGGAGAGATGGCAGTGTTTAGTCCCCCCCCCCCCTTTTCCCACTGCTGCAGGGTGGGGCCTATTTGCTTTGAAATGCCTGTGTGACTGACGAAGTTGCATTCCAGGCCCAATTGTGTTTTGAAGGGGGTGTTTTGGCAGAAGGTGGGAGAGAAGGAGTTAGGACTAAACACCCGTGGCTTCTAGGGCATATGGGGACAACCACATTTTGTGAATAAGTCCCGCTTTCTCTTGTTTCTTTCCACTAAGCATCCAGGGGGAATAGTAACATGTGGCCTGGCTCTGGCATGCATCAGTTTGGGGGAATAGACACAGGAGAGACGAGGGAGAAGATCTCAAGTCTAGTTCCAATCAATCCCTCATCCCTCTTGCTCTGTCCTGGGCAGTGTCCTTGCCCACCTCTGCCACAGCTGGACACTACCATCTGGAGCTCCTCAGTGACCTGTTCCCTTGGCATGTTTTTTAGGGAGCGAGCCATACCAGACTCGAGCAAAGAGGGGATATATGTGAGTGTTTCAAAGGGAGAGGACGTTCAAATCATGTAAAAAAAAAACCAAACATGTCTCTGGCTGAGTGACTCTCCACTCACAATGTCACATGGACCACACACAGACACACACACACAGCAGACCCCCTCATCTGCCCTCTGTGATGCTGGACCAAGAGACCCCATGTGGAATGAAGTAAATATCCAGAGGTCTGGTTCATATGGGAGCACTCTGAATTTCTCCTGCCCTGCCCTGCTGCCTCCTCCTGGATGTGAGGGACAAATAGTCCCAGCCCTCAGTTAGTTCTGTTAGTTTTATGGGCATTGAGCTGCTAGATGGGGGATCTCAGCTTATGAGTTTGCAGTCAGGACTGTGGGTAAATGATGTACAAATCACAACATCGGGTCATCAGGTTATCGGATGACAGGAAATTGGCAGTTATCAAATCAATCTGAGTCAAGATAGAAGTACATGGTTCCTCTTGCTCTCTCCTTCTCCCTCTTTCTCTTAGTTTCTCTCGCTTTGATTGATATAACAGTTGTGTGTGTGTGTATGTGTCTGTGAGGCCAGCTTTGTAAGCTGTGTTCATACTACAATGTATCAGTGTGTGTCATTGTCTGCACTACTAGTATGATGCATGTGTGTGTATGTGTGTATTTTCTGTAACCCTCCTGTCAGTGCTTCATTGATCTGGATGGCTCAGTTGGCACAGCGCTAACAGCAGACAGGGATACAACAAAACCTCAGCCATTAGCCAGACGCAGCCTGCACATTATCCCCGAGCACATGACAACAGCAGCCTTGTCCCGACACAGAGGCAGGGCTGTAACTGCACTTACTACGTCAGAGAGGAGAGGAGGAGGAGAGCAGGAGTGAACAGCAGGAGGGAGGGATTTTGATGGAGTTAGTCAATGCATAATACTCCACAGAGCAAATAGACTGCCTGGGTGGGGCCTTGTTGGACGGACTTGGGTATTTTACTGTGGTTACCAGGCATTACAACATGTGACAAGGGTGATAGGACTCTTTCTATCCCTCTTCCCTGTCTGTTGTATGGCAGCCTAGTATGCAGCAGACTGAGGAGGAGTATGAAACAAACATTGCCCTGCTCCACCCCTACAGCATGGTGACTGCCAGTCGCAATAACAACCAATTAGAGTCAGGATTCATGAACAAATGCAGCATTCCCAGAAGGCCCTACTTCCCCCGCTTTAGTCTCTTCAGCTGAGCTCATTGTTGACCATGAAAGGAGGTAATTTAAGTCAATTGAATGACTACGCAATGAGTCACCCTGCATGTGGTGAGAGCAAACATTGTGGAATACAAGAGAAGGACCAGGGTAAATTCTGCTTATCTGCCACTTTCAGCTGAGGTTACAAAAATGTACATGATTGTACAACAGTGTGCTGGGCCGGTTGTGATAGAGCTGTCACAGAACTTATGGATGGGTGGTGCTCGCTCTAACACTCACTCACTCTGTTCGAATGAGTGAGATCATGGCTGCAGTGCTGTCAGCATTTCAGGGAGAGATGCTGGGGAGAGAGAATCTTAGAATAGCTCTGACCTGATGAGCCCTTTGGAAAAAGAGAAGAGAAAAAGTGGAGGAGTGGGGAGGAGTATGGAGGTCTCTCCTGCCAGGCAAGGAGAATGATTGGTATTCCTGGCATTTCAGAACATGCTTGGTTTTCCGACACAGTAACAGAGCAGATAAAGCCTGTAAAACTGCAATGGGCATATATCACCCTGCATCTAAACGACAGCAAAGGTTAGAAAGCTGACAGTAGATATTGAATTTGCCATTCATCACACAGTGCTGAAGGATACACACTTACGTGAATGGGGCCTCAGTACCAAGAGAAAGAAACCGTAACCTATAATGGTTAACCAAATTCAAATGTACAGCACTAGGAGTGAAACAGCAGTCTGCAAGTTGGCAAAAAAGGCCTAAGTCAACACATCTTTTACATCGTTATTGAATGGTGTCAGCACAGAAGCGCTGTTTTTGCAGGATCCTCTGGGTTCCTGTAAAGGAAATGACTCAGTGATATGGGGTTTGAGTAAAGTCCTGGAGCTCAGTGATAGCCTTTATGGGCATCAGAGGATCGTGGTCATCATTTCTGGACAGTAATTCCCTTTTGGGCATATTGTAGCATTTCAAACTGTCAAACTGAGGTCAAACTGCACGACAATACATAAGGATAGCACCTCCAGTGCCAAAGACACACTTTCTGACACCTTTATGAATGAGAAAACAAACCACAGCTCAATTCAATAAAACAAAATTAAAATATACTCAACATATCGACAATATATACTCAACTTCATTAGCAATGCCCTGTATTTGAAGATAACACAGAATCTGCAGGCAAACTGTTGATTATGAATTATACAAAGATGTTTGCTAATTCAGCAGAGTAAGAGGACAGTAATTAAGGAGTTGCTTCGACGCCAGACAAAGAGCACACACAGAGGTGGTTTTCACTGCCGCCACAAAATATGCTACAACACTATGTCTATGTAACATAAAAACTGTCTAAGTAGTCTATATTTTCTGTGTAGTCTAAATTTTACTCACCACCCGATGTTGCACAACGCAGCATGTCTCACCATGTTTCAAAATCCAGCTCAATTTTATTTAGAGGAATGAAGTGCTGCCATAAGTGCAATCTTGAAACCATACCATGCATGTGGAGATGTACTGGCAGAGGTGACCACAGGGGTACCCATAGACACCCTCTAATAGCATGCAGCTGCAGTGCGCAATGTGGAACACAAGTCATCAAAAAGACAGACAACAGAACACACTACTTCTAAGCCAACATTGACGTCTGTCTGTTGCACTAGGATGCATTGGCTCTGCCATGCCAGAGCCAAATGAAGACTGAAAGAGAAACGTCACTTCAAGCACAGGCTTTCAGAAGGAGAATGGAATTTAATCTCATCTCTCGCGAGCCTTGTACTTTTCCACTCCAGCCCAGCCTGAGGCTCTGGGAGAAGGACCTGTACCTTCCTGTGACAAGGGTTGCTTGTGCTAACTCATAACTCTGATAGGACCAACCCTAGAGTGTCTGTGGCATTATGTGGAGTATGAGTATTAGCTTTGATAGGGTAAAATGGTTGGTCTGGCGCAGGAGAGGCTGCAACATCCTCACTGACGAAAGCCCAGAAATGTCCCCAGAGACCAGTTTCCAGTTCCCTTTTGGTCAGGGATTCCTTTGATTACGTAACAGGTTTCTTTCTGATATATCAGTGGCTGTTGTATATCTTTATACTCTTTTAAGATGCCTTTTATCACAGCAGAGCATATCAGGCCTGCTTGCACAGGCGACCAAAATAAATGATAGCTAGAAAAAGAAGTGATACATTTGAGAAACGAATAGAAAAAAACACCCACAAACTGACCTGTGAAATTTGCACTCACAGGAAAAGCATCACTGAGCAGTGGGTTTGTGCTGCTTCCTGTCTGTTAAACCACATACAGAAGAAAATTTCTTTCTCAGTGTAAGAGTGGAAAGTTCTCTCAACTCCCCCTCTTTCCTTCTCACACAACATGCCATTGCTCTCCTAGATATGACTCTGTGACACTTCACATGTAGCACTTTCTACACAAAACCATTATAGCAACTGCAATTATAGCTCCAAATGACACTAAATATTATTGCATTGTGACGGGACTGTTAGTTCTTTCGATAATGATTAAGTTAGACAATTTGAGACACAAGTGCATAGTCCTTTAGTTGGAAAGCCCCCTGAAAACATTTGATTATCACTCAAAAATCACAGTCTCAAATATTTTAAGTACACAATGCAGGGAAATGCTTTTGCAATGAA
The DNA here is from genome assembly GCA_900323365.1 of Monocentris japonica. Classification (NCBI taxonomy): domain Eukaryota; kingdom Metazoa; phylum Chordata; class Actinopteri; order Trachichthyiformes; family Monocentridae; genus Monocentris; species Monocentris japonica. Next base: position 4,319 of record OOFE01011086.1, read on the forward strand.
ACATAATTACAACATATGAGAACAGCAGGCCAACTGATATTGATCTCAAAAATATGATCTGCAAGTGAGACATGAGGCATTCTCACACCTCATGACATTTGCAAGTAATACCCATGTTGATGAATGTTGGTAAATTCAAATGGATCACAATGGGGCTCTCAAAGCTACACCTGCCATTTGCAGACTTCCCCACAATGCTGACACAATAGATACAAACACAAACAGCAGTACTACTCCTAATGGAGCCATGGCCCACCCCCACTTCTGAGTTGGTTTTACACAAATTCTCAGAAGACACTTCAACGTTCCTCTCACACAATGGTCACTTGCAGGCCCTTTTTTCAACTGAAGAAAATAAACACTAATGTGCTGTATGTGCAAATAGAACACCCTCAAACTTTTTATGAGCCACTGGTAATTGTCAGGACAGCAACTGCCCTAAAGTAAATATGAAACATGCATTAGAGTGTAGAAAATGTGATCTTTTGCATTAACTGTTCAAGTCCATATGAAGAAATGATAAGCCTGGATATTCACATATACAAATGCATCATATCACGCCGTCACATCCTATCAAACTAAAATCCATCTTTAGCCTATTGACAATATCATCACTACCTTACCAGATTACCAGATGTGTATGGGCTCCAATGGTTTTTTTACCATTGCCCCCTCTATCCAACATAGTTTAATAACAAAAATGATTCATCATTTTCAGCCCAATGAAACTGTTGCTACCACAATGAAAGAAACAGACTTTTTGCTTGATAATTTGTAGTAACACTACCACTATGTGAACTCCACACATCTCCCTATCTCCAACATGGCATCCAATCTGATTGGCCAGAAAAAACACAATAGGGAGAAGAGCAGATAACAGGCTCATCACCGGGTGAGAAATAGTAAAACCAGAACGTTTTTGGGGGACACTGGCCTAATTGGGCTACTGACTAACCAATCAACTGGTGCAAATCAACATCTTACTGGCTCCAGGCCATCGGGCAATCCTTATTGTCAAACCCTGCCAGTGACACTGAATGCATTGCATAATAGCCTATCCATAGATAGTCAAGATCACAGATTAACACTTCTCATTTGAAAAGTTGTCAAATAGTCTTCTATTCTCAATGCCCATTAAGAGTCAGTTTCTTTAGTTATGGAGTTCATGTCTGCACCAGTATGTTTGATGGGCTCTATAGCATGAGCCTGTCTGGGTAGTTCATTCTTCCTTCCTACAACTTCTCTTGTGGCGTGTAGACTTTTTCACTCTTGCTTGCATGTGTGTTAGTTGCCTCAGACTGCCCTACTGATTCCTTTCTTGCAGACATATTTGAAATGCTCCATTTTGACTGTGCAGTTGTTTTGGCTGCCGTGTGGGAACAATTTGATGCATGACCAGACTGGAAAAGCAAAATCATCTCCATTTTATCCAGTATGCAAACTTCACACAGAAACAATCATCATGTAAAGAAGAAAACCCGACATGTACAGTTAAAAAGTGCAAGTCCAAATGTACTTTTTGCACAGTGCTACAAATACCTTGTTGTGAAATCGTACCACTCCTGCTACATTACTCACACACCCATCTCTGATGTGTTTATATTCATACCAATACTGACATGTCACAGCACAAGGTAACTGGCAACGTCAGGAAATCTTGCCCAGAAAATACCGGCACAACACAGAAGCAGGATATACTCACTCAACCAATCTTAGATAAAAATAAGGCCAACCATGGCATTCCTGATAGTTCTCAATCTATAACCTGCTGTGCTAAAACAATAGTAATTACAAATGATAACAACTTAAATGAACAAGCAAATTTATCAAACTTCCCCTAACAACCATGTGGAGCTTGCATATTACAGTGAATGTTGTCAAGATACTTTTTTGCACCACCCTTGCAATGCAGGAGGAAATGTTATAGCATACTAGGTATATGCCAGAGAAGGCTGCATACCAAACAGGTCTGGACACAAGCATTCTGATGTGTCCACCCATAGTCAGGCATGCAGCAATATGCAACAGACAACACACCTACAGATTCTGAGGGAACAGATTCAAAAGGAGATGAAATCATCTATTTCATGTTTCTCTGTCTTGTCATACACTTTGGAGATCAAATCCTCCTCAAATGGACCTTCAAACACGCTTCTGGAATAGAGGTAATTTGTCAATGACCTTAGATGCTGAGTTTCCTCTGTTTGAGAAGCTAAAAATACAGTGAAACAAGTTCCTTTGCAAAGTTGTTTTTAAGATTTCTGAAGATCCAGCTTTGGATTAACAGCTAATAATCATTAAATCAGCTCTTCCCATCTGATCCCCTCTAAAGCCTCATAGATAGGACCACTCACACTGAGAGCTGAGCCCCTTCAAGAGAGCTTATCAGATTTCACACAATTGGATACTAGGTTAGTGGGGTATTAGGTATCAGTGACCAATGTTTCTATCTAATCTTGAAGACAGTAAACGTGTGCCCCACTCCTGGATCTCAAGACAGGAGTGTCATTGCATTTAATGACGTACGGTGCACATCTCACATAAGGACATGAAAAAAAACTATTAGCCTATGACTGAACTAACAGACATAGAGGCAAAGGTTTGGTATTGCATGCTTTAGAAATGACAACATTACTAGTATCTTAGTCACCTTGTCATGTTGATGTTTTCTGTATGTATGAACTGTACTACACCAGTAAGAATGTCAAAGTTTGGATGAGTACACAAATACTAATATAAAATTGAATAGCAATAGACATTTCATTAGCAGCAGCTACAAACCTTACTCAAATATTCATTTCACCTATTTGAGGTATTGTTTAAGGCTGTGCAGAAGAGAGGAGGGCAGCCTCTGCAGGTAAATATTTGAGAAGGCTTTATGAAATGGGTTGTTTGTTTATGATAGTCAAGTGATGGGGAAGGTGCAGCATTAGCGCAAGAGATGAGGACAACAAACTACCTGGTCAAAGAGATGGACAGGCTACAGTAAGTCTGCTTTTATAACAAAACGTTTACATGATGTTATTGTTTAATTCATCTGGAAGGATGTTGAATTCTACATAGTAAGTTTAGAGAAAGTAGCAGTACATGTACCAAACCAAAAAAAACATTATTTCAGAAATCTCATGCTATGGAGTATACATCCACCAATGGCATGCTAGTGCACATGGTAACCGTAACATGAATGCTACTTGGAATAAAAGGGGCCCGAGAAGCACTTCCTTGTGTTGTTCTGATGAGAATCACAATGCAAAAACGCATAGGTAAACAAGGAGTGGCTGTTGCTTAGGAACAAGTAGAGAGAGAGGGCTTGTAAAGTAGGCTCTGTGATATGAGCAAGACAGAGCAGGTGGGCCTCAGTCACCATAGCAAAGGCTGTATTTCTGAGAGGACACAGGCTGCAGACCAGGCCTGACAAGTACATACATACTTCTATTATATTGCAAATTGTTAGTCCCTATGTAGTAAACGGCTGTTTCTGGGTGGCTGACATTCAAGGAACTGAAATGTATAGATGTTAAAGCATTATTGTACTAGCATGGACTTTCTGACTATCTTTGAGGAAATGGAAGACAATGCAAATTTTACTACTACTACTACTACTACTAATAATAATAATAATAATAATAATAATAATAATAACTTTTTAAAGTTATTAAAGTTAAAGATAGATAGATAAAGATAGATAAAGAAGGATACAACTAGTCATGTTCAGAGTACCGTGAGTTCTGGCACTCCACTTAACAATTTAAGGCTAAGAGGAAAGAGAAATGAGTGTTTTGGTGTGAATGGAGCTGCACTAATGAGAAGCACTCCTGCAGAGATAGTTATTAAGCTAAATGGTGAGTAAGAGTTACAAGTTCGCTTTCAGTTTCCATTGGGGTTTTGCTTGTTTGGCAACTTTCCAAAGAAAAGAAATTGTCACTGTGTGTGTGTGTGTGTCCTTCAGTGTCCTACATGGACCTTCATGTGTATGGGTGTATGTTTCTATATTGTGTGACATCTGTGGCTATTTCTAATGAATTAGTGGTTTATTAAAATTAAATTATTAATTTGTTCTTTATTATTAGTTGTAGAATGTGGGTATATTTTAGGGGAAGTTTGTGCACACAAACTTTCAGTACATCGGGGCGTCCTGGTGGCTCAGTGGTCTGAGTGCCACGTAACCGCAACCTGGGTTCGAATCTGGCCCCGGACCTATATTGCATGTCATCCCTCCTCTCTCACCCAATCTTTCCTGTCTCTCTCTACTGCTAACTATCAAATAAAGGCAGAAAATACAAAAATATACAAAAATACAGTGGGAGGGCTCAGTAAATGTGCTACATCGTTCATTCATTCGCTCATGTGACATGTAATATCCACTGATTAGACTTCGGGGGAATGATGCATCTCACCACTGCATCCAGTGATCCACTGATTGATGATGATGAGATGATGCACCTTACCTCTGCATTCCCACATTTTCAAAACACTGATTAGGGGCGCTACAACAACAGGCCAAAACAAGGTAACTGATTGGCTCAGAGAAGGACTGCATAATTTGTGGAGCATGACATGTTTATTGTTGCCTTGGTTTTTTACTGCATTGATATTGAACCTTAATATAGCCTTAGCAGTGTGGTTTCCAAAATGTTGAGGAGTTAATATTGGCAGACATTAGTTCATCTTTTTCAGAAATATGAATTTTTATATTGTCCAATTGTTTTTTGTTTGTGTTTCTATCTCAAATTTGAGTGGAGACAAAAATGAATAAAATAGAATGAGCCTTGTTTTCTAGTGGTGCAAGACAATTTAGCAAATTTTTCTACTGTGAACAGGACAGAAGTTTCCTTTCATCATATAAATAAAGCTGTCTGTGTTTAGTGTTGCTCATTCCGTCAAACCTGTGGTTCAGCCCCCTGATTTTCACACCTTGTGTCCGTCACACTGACCGCGTGTAAGAACTATTTCTTAGTAATGTAAGCATCTCTCTTGTATGTCTGATCCTTTGAGGTTCATTTTGAGCTACACTGAATGCCTAAGTCTTACCCAGTCCTTTCATTCTGTGGTCATCAACCATTTCAAGAGCATGCAGGAGAAGGTGATGAGGGGGAAAAATAAAATTTGAATAATACATAAGCAAAGCATAAAGGAAAAAGAGTCAACTCTGGTCTCCATTACTAAGACCTTTCCTTTCAGAAAGGAGTTCAACAGATCAGTTGAGTCTCAATGCTGGAGTCATTATGGGCATGGCCAGTTTTCCATATGGCTGCCTGCAGAAGCCTCTTCCAGACACAGACACCATTGCAGCTGGGTGTCTGGGACAAAAGCCTCTGAAAACCATGTGGAGAATCTGTTTCTCTCTGTGCCTGGGTCAAAATGCCTCATTTCATCAAATGGCACTGCACTGGTGCCAACATAATATTTAAATCACCAGTATGAGGGAGTTTGCATTAGAAACCAGCTCTATTAAAAAAAAAAAAACTTATTTCACTGCTGTGTGAGTGTGCCGGTTCAATGTGTCCTACAGTTGGGACCCTATTTTTTGTTACCTCATGCAGGGTGGAACCAATATAACTGGAAAGAAAAACATGCTGCTGTGAGTATGTTTTTAGGCCACAGGATTATATGGTGCTAAGAGATGATAGCTGGAGCTGGAGCAGACATATATGTACAATGTTCTATCCCCAGATTTACAAATTACAAATTTATAAATTACCATGGTTCAAATATGGTCAGAGCCCAACAGTAGTCTATATTGGAAAGTTTTATGAGGTTTGGCATACTGGTTTTATCTGGCACAAAATAAACTTGCACCTCAAACCTGCCTCGACTCACACAGGCACAGTGTGTAACTTCTCTATGACAGATAAACTTTGATCAAGATACTTGAACCATCAAGGTTTCGATAGGAAGTAGATGACTTATGATATCACTGATCTAAAATGCAGTGCGCTTCGTGAGATTTGCTGTATGTTGTAAAGGCCAGTATTTGGGGAGCACTTTGCATCTGCTTTTCTCAAAAATTCAACATGATACATTATGTTTTAACTGGACCTTACTAAGTTGAATACATGTACAGCATTTTTCTCAGTGTTCCCTTGCCCTGACCGACATGATATGTTGCATAACTAGGAGTGTTATCAAAAGGTGTGACCTGATTTTCCTCATAACACCTCTCTCTCGTTTGCTTGCTCTTACTCAGAACATGACGCTCTTGTCTTTCAGCCATTTCTGCATGGGGGGATATGAGTTGGGTACACCTGCCCACTCCTGTGATAAAAAGGGGCATGAAGTAAGGGGATGGGAGTTCAAGCCTCTCAGAGATTCTAGTCTGTTTAAGGCAGTTGAAGGTTTTAATGTGATAAATTAGCGATGATAATGTGCTGATGAGTCTTGGTCGAAAGACATGATATGTCCAACTTTGTGGCTCTGTGGAATAGGGTGCATTCAGTGTCTTTCCTGTAACTCTTCACTAGACTAAGAATCTTTGAAAGTCCTAAACCAACCATTTCAAATTTTGGAATGTGATCTTTCTTGATAACTTGCAGTAGCAACTGCAATTGTAATTGTAACTGTAATTTTGCAGATTGTGAGCTGAAATTGTTCTGTTTGGCTTCTGGGTTCAGACTCACAGCTCTGCTCACAGCTCTGGTTCTACATGTACCTCAGAACGATGGACTGCCAGTCCCAGCATGTTCTGTATACGAGACAGTTGCAACATTGGGAGAGAGTTGCTCAATCTATTTTTGACCTTTATTTATCAAGGGAGGGTTTGCTGAACATGCATGTTCTTTCTAAGCACTGCCCTGCTATACTTTCATATAGGTACACATACACCTGGGACCTGCCCAGTATAACCAAGCCTTTGACTATTGGCCACTGAACCCCAACTCCACTGGAGCCGTTGGAGTTCTGTGCCTTGCTCAGTGGCATCTTGACAGTAGTAGCTGATGCAGAGGAGAATGTTACACATTAACTTTCCCCACCCAGATTTCCCCAGCTGGTCATGGGATTCAAACTGTCAAAGTTCCAGTGACTGCCTACTTCTAACCTTTAGGCCTCAATCCACTCCAGAAATGGAGACTGGCAAGGAAATGGAAATTGCTATGAATAAATGGTGAGACTGATGTGGAAACATGATGCAAAACCATCCTTGAACAACATAAAATGACCAGCCAAGCAAAACATCAGACTCTGACATGACCAATGAATGTGACAAAATGTGAGCAATTGGGGACAATTTATTTCATAGGATTTCTCAAATAAAAAATTCCTCAAAGGTTAATTAAAAGTTGATGACTGTGAGCTGACTTTAAGCAATATATGGCTAAGTCCATTGGTTTTCAGCATCCCCCTCATTTAGGTAGGTAAGTTTAAAACCAGAGGTGTAGTAGACGTTACACCCAGTTGACAAAAGAATTGTGGGGGTCACAATCCTACAATTAACAAACAAATATTTCAAGCAAGCCTGTTCACACAGAAATCTCCTAACACATGATTCTTCACATAGGCAAGATAATGTGACAAGCAAACATGTTTCACAATGTTCTTATCAACATCAGTTATAACTACTGTAAATAGAACTGCAATTGGGTGGACATTACGATTAGGTCTCCACCAGGTTTCCACCTTAAGACCAAACAGGGTTGGTTAGGGCTTATGCATTGTATATGCCACTGAATTTCTATCAATACAACATTTAGGCTGTACAATTATGTTTGCATTTTTGTTGCCAACAGATTTGTCAGGAAATAAGTAAAGAATACTTTTCATCCTTTGATAAAACAGTTTGTATCTGACTTTGTCAAATCCCACTTAGCTCTGTGTTTGTTCTATTCTAGACATGGGCTTGTAAAATAAAAACTTAACAGACCAAATCCTCTATTTTTCCAAATGTTGGCATGCTAGGACTGTGCTGATAAACTCCACCCACCTCCTCCTCTTGTCCTACTCTTGCAACTCCTCCGTCATCTTGGCCAGGCCTAATGATCTAATTACAGGCTAAGACTTGTTGACTTTGTATTGAAAGAGGAGCCAACCTGACACTATTGTCCAGCCTCCCTTTCCTCATCAGCCTCTATGTCCTCTGTATGACAAACACAAAGCCCCACTATACAACCCCTTACATATACAGTACCACTGTGTTCATCTCATTGCTGTGTGCTCCCAGGGAGCTGATCTCATGGCTAAAGCTCAAACCTCTGAGGCACCAGGGCCTCATTTACAATCCAAATCAGGGTGGGCACAGAGTATGATTAGAAAGCTAGGTCAAATGCAAACACATGCCTATTAGACACAACAAAGCTATTCACCAATGATGGCTGAACTTGGGTTGACAAAACTGCAGGTTTTTAACACAAATGCAGAAAACAAATTTCTTCCAATGCAAGTCCAATTAATCCAAACATAATAATGGCCCAATAATTTGGCCTAAAGCATGGAGCCAATCACTTAGTATCTCTAGTAATCTGTTCCCAATTGCCTGTTTTAGGCCTCACTTGTGAATTACGTCACACATTACATCAACAAAATCAATTCTGAATGCCAATCTGATGAAATAATCAACTAGCTAAGGCATTTTGCATATAACTAGATGAAAATGTCAAACCTAAACTGGATGAAAAAGGTAGGACTGGTTCAGGATTTTTCTAGGCTAACTGTACTGCTTTGTGTTGTATACTGCAGCAACATTTTAAGACATGAAATAAAATCTGTGTGTGAAATATGGATGTTGCTCAAACTGTTCTCATGTTTGCTCAGTGACATGTGCACAATGTCTTGTGTGGACAAGTTTGTTGCAGAGTGAATTTCTGGTGAAACAGGAAGTATGCTTTTATCTCTGCTGTACTGAGCAACTTTTAGAAACAGATACGCAACAACATTGGGCACAACAATTTAACTCCCTTGTGGAAAAATGGTACTTTAGGGAAGGTAAACTAAAAGGGGTGTAGATAGAGGCAGTGAAATACCGTGCTTTAGACTCATCTGTGAATTGAAATGAAAACCTGTTGGTCCTCCACATTACAAGATGAGCAACATTCTGCACTGACGAACCAAAGAGATTTTGATGCATCAAATGGTGCATGTCTGACTCCATGCAAGAGACTGGAGATGAGCAAGAGCATAGCCAAAGCAGGTTTTTGCCGAGTACTGAAGCCTTTAACCTTTTCAGTAACATTAGTATTAAGATTGACAAACAATCATGAACAATAATTGACATGATAGATAATTACTGGTGTTGCTACACTGTGAAAAACACATGTGGGTTTGGTCAGGGGGTTTGCAAAACATTGTTCCCTCCCTTGCTACAACGCACCATATAAGGCAACGATTCATACGAGAAAACCAACAATCAGACATAACTTCTGAAGAACATTCTCAAGAAATGTATCGTTTTCGCAAAATGAAAACTTCAACTATCAAACCAATTTGATTTCACACTAAATGTCATGTCATGTCACAATGCAATGGGCATCAATAGTATTTTATAAAATTGTGTATGATACGTACATTCCAACATATCATTGTTTCGGTGAAAACTCAAGACCTAAAAAGCTCATAATATCATAGCATTATAAATACTGTTTTGAAATAAACTCACTCACTAAAAGTTCAGTTTAATGACATTATGACCTGTTCAAATTTTACATTGAAGTATGTTGTTAAAAAAGTGCGTCAAGTGTTCAATGAAAAACGTTACAAGGACAAATAGCCAAAAGGTGCACATTATGGTGACCTAAATTTTCAAAACTGCCTGTCCACTTACATGAAAAACATCTGCTTTTTATGCACAGAGATTTATGGATATATATACTGTATATATATAAATATATATATATATATATAGACAGACTTAAAGCAAATCAATATATATGTATACATATGAAGAAAACCCACAGTAACACATTTGAAGCCACTTGTTTCCAGAGATGTAAGCCATCAAAATAGGTCAAATATGAGGAGAACAATTCATCACTAACCTCAAAGACACAGGATTCGGGTGTCAAGATCCATAATAGCAATAGAACAAGTGTAAGATCTCAGTAACCAATAAAAATGAAGAGAAAAATGGACAACAAAGGCGAAAGGGGAAATAATCCAAGGTGTGTCTCCAGAGTACAGAGGGGACAGAGCTATCTAAAGGTGTGGACCACTGGCCGGTCCCACACCTCTTACAGCGATAAAACAAAACTGGAAAGGAGGAGAAAAAAAGACAAGGTAATGGCTGCTGTTTGAAAAAGGAGAAGTGTAGTGAAGCAACTTGTCCTCTCCCTATGAGTCACGCAGCACTGCCGCCATTGGTAGGGGAGCCCTGGAGCACAGTGCTTGCACCTGGCCAATCAGGGATCAGGATGGGCCCTAAATGCAAATCTTTTCAGGTGAGTTCTGCGGCTGCTGGGGATTGGCTGGGGACTGTGATGGGGGAGGGGAGAGCAGAGAGGTCCAACCAGCCGCCCACACCTTGAACAGAGTGAAAGACGATAGACGAGTTTCTCCTGCGGAGGAGGGGAACTGGAGAGGGAAATAAACACAGTGGGATAGGCATTCACTTTAGACTTTGACCATACAATATGGAACCATTTGGCCACAGTGATTAAAATCTGTATGCTAGATCAGAAGAAAACATCACATCTTGTGATGTCCCAGTATGAAGTTTGGACTGAGTTGTGAAGGTAGTACCAGTGTGAATGAGACAGATCTGATTTGTGGGGAGTTGTTCTCCTTGCAATTGAGACCCCCCATAAAACAAACAATCTTTATGTTTAACTACAGTGGGAGGGCCAAAAAAAAGAGACTATAAAGACCAACAAAGTCTGACTGCACTTAGGCATGAGAGTCCAGCTAGTGCTTCACCACAGGTAGGCCAATAATACTCCTCCTCCCTCTCAAGATTCAACCAAAATGATACACAGCTAGCTGATGATGCACACTAGTGGTCAGTGATCATACAAAAGCTCCTGTTGTGAGCACTCATCATATTCAAGTTTAACTCAAGCTACCAGGTGTGTATATCTCTCAATGAACGTCTAAGTTGTTATTAATTCTAATTCTGGCTTTCAGAGTCAATATGTAGCTAGTGTCCCAGATCATTTTAACCAACCCAGACCACATTAACTACAAAGACTTTGCTTTTTGCCAGGGGCTGTGTGGTATATATATATATATATATATATGAGTGTAGATATAGCAGACACATGATAAGAATCTTTATCAGAAATGACTCACAGGAACAAACAGGAAGTGGTGGTCTGTGGTGAATAGGGTACATTTGTGTGCATTCACACTCCTGCACATATGTGTGTGTTTTCTGCTTTAGAAAAGCTATGTATTTTATGTTTGGCAGAAAAAATAAAGTGATCAACAGAATCTTGGTTTAAAAACAGAATTCAGACATACTGGTAAAATTGAGGTTTTGGGGGAAATACAAAAGAAAAAATACATTTAGTGTATTGTGTCCATTTTGTGCAATTGCAACATGTGTTGCGTAGGCAAAAGGAGGTCTATTTTGAATAGACCCCCAGCCCGCCCTCTACCCTCTCCATCTCCACCCAGTGTTCTCATCATCAGGGTTGGTATAACTCAGCACAGAGTAGAAAGAAACTGCAAAAGCAAATTGATGGCCTTGCAATGAGGGAAAGTTACACCAAACAAGTTCCATTTATCACTGCCTCTGGAAATACCCTCCACAGCCCAAAACCTTGGAGGCAACCGTTCAATTCTTGTGATATACAGACTTAAGGCTGATGCACTGCAATTCTACTAAAATCCAGTATGCAAGTATGTAAACTTAGCAAAATACACACAGACATCATTCCTACATTACTCTTCTTATCTAAATCTTGTGGATAAACAGAATGTCTGTGCCAGAACCAATCAGTTACAAGACTGTGGCTGGAGCCCCTCGGAGAGCTGCATCACATTCCTGTCAATATCAGAGATACTGATTCAGTTTGATTCATGCTTTGAAAACTGCTTGACAGTGCGTGTGTGTATGCGTGTGTGTGCAATAGGCAGTTGCATTGCCAAGCTGTTGGCCCAATTAGTAAGGTACTTTTTTGTATGGAACTGCAGAATCAATTGGTTCCTAGAGAGGCTGGTACTCTTACCCTTTTCTTTCAAGTGTACCATTGATTTCTTTTTTTAGCACACTTGCCTTCCACTGATTGATTAATCTGTTTTCTTTCCCTTTGGATTTTCTGTTGATGAAGTTTGAGTTTCTGTAGGTATCAGTCTTTTGTTTTTCATGGTTGTTATCACTGCTCATGCTAACTACAACCTAAACTAACCTGTGCAGCAGAATAGCCCTACCTGCTCATAGGTGTTTAGAACAGCAAATGTAAAAGCTTTCATGAACTGTCTATAGGTTGAATCACTATTATATGGTATCAATCAGCAATACAAGATGTGAAATGAAGGGAAACGTTTCAACCAAAGTGAAGCTTTTTCCCAGTTGCAGTGCAACAGTAAGCTTTGATTGAGATTTTATATTCCTGATGCATTTCCTCAAATATTCAGCATTTCATACACTACTTTCACAAATGTGTGTATGAAATGCTGAAAGTGGCAAATAAAAAAGTAGCAAATAAATAGATGAGGGGGCAGGTTCAAAAGACATTGAGAGCTCATAGTTGGCGCTGAGAACACGTCATGACTCCCTCTCTCTCATTAATAAATACTAAGGAGCACATTCAACTTTGTGCCAGTGTCATCCAAGCCGCACTGTCATTGTGGTTCCCATGTGGGCAGCAAAGTGCACAAGTGTTTAGAGAGACTGACCCATGGCTGAAATGACACAGGTTCGATCTCCATAATAATCCCCAATGTGTCCATAAACAACCATATGTCAAAGTGTCCTTGAGCAAGACAGTGACTGAATCCATATCTCTCTACACTAATGACTGCACCTCCAAGGACCCCTCTGTTAAGCTCCTGAAATTCGCAGAACACACAACGCTGATTGGACTGGATTGGACACTTTTCTCATCAGCTGCAACCTGCCCTCGCTCCAGGACCTTCATAACTCCAATGTCACTATGGCATACAATAGAATATATTTCTGTATCACTCATTTTCACCCTGATGCATGATGTCAGTTTTTGAAACCAAAGAAAAGAGGTTGAGGTGATTATAAGACGTTTGTATTGTGTTGTATCTGAGACTCACCGAGGTAAGTGTAAAAAATCACAATGAAAGGCAAATGCTCAAGAGCACAATAAACATTTTTCCCTCCATCAAAAAAAAAAAACAGTGTACACATTTAAGTTAATGTTCCCATAGGACCCGGCCAGCCTGGGTCGTGGTCGTGTGCTTACTTAAAAATTTAGGGCCACTGCATGCAAATTTCATGGATAAGGATTAAACCTAGTCTTAGATTAAGGGTTCCCAAAATATTCCATATCAAGATATACAATAGTTTTACATTAGACCATGGGTAAATGCATGCATTTGATTAGAGTGTATCCCAAGGAACCCCTCTATCTGATAAGATTTTTATTGTGTGACTGTGCAGAATTGTCTAACCGCTTATACAGTGAGTTGGATTATAACAGTGGCAAGAGTGAAATGTATGATCAATACAGCCATCATTATAAATTCTTTTAGGTACTTCTAGGGAGTGAAATAATAGTGAAATTAAACTATTCCTCTTTTTGCTGGGGACCCTCTGAAACCCTCTCAAGGACTTCTGGTGGTCCCCTGACCCCGCCTTTGGGAACCAATGGATTAAGAGATTTTTGCCAAGGGAGACTTATATTGAAAGAAAGCAAGTCCTGTGTTTGATTGCTTATTGGGATAACTGGGATAACTGGGTGCATAAGGTTGTATGTAGCCTATACAAGTACTTCATACTGATAAGAATCTTTTATGACAATTTTTGAACTTTTTAAAAATGTTGAGATGATTCATGTTATGTAGACATCAACCTTGTGTAAAAATGTTATTTAGATGATCTTGTACAGTTTAATAAATATTTGTGATTATGAACAACACTTTTCTGAAACTGCCCCACTGACTATAAATGAGAGCTTTGTTTGAGCACACAATGAACTTATTAACTTCTTAACATATGTCACAGTAATTCTCAAGCTAAACTATGAAAGACTGGTAGACCATCCCTTGAAAATCACTCTCAGCACTGTCCAAAAAGTTGTCCCAGTGAATGTCAATAAAAAAGCTTGAGAAAGCATTACTTCACTAGATCACAGATGACAGCCTTTGGTCTCTTGTTTACAGCATTGAGAGAAACATATTTATGACCTTGAATCTAGACTAAATTCTCATGGATCATGAATGACACATAAATAGTGTTTTACTGTGGATTTTCACTTCAACACCACAAAAAAAACCTGTTTGCAGTTATTCTTTCAAAGTTCATAATCATTCCCATTATCCTTCGTAATATCGAACATAACCTCGCCCAGATTTGCTCAACAAATCAAACCCAAGCTCTAGGGAAAAGCAATAAAAATGAAGATGTTTAAAGTGCTTGTCCTTCAATGCGTGTCACTGGGGTAAAATTCAACCCAGCCCACAGTGTGAAAACACAAAAAACTTGTCTCATACAGTGCATGCCTTGCCTTATTCCCAGAATGGTGTATTGGCTAGAGCAAAACAGCCTTGATGTGATCAGTACAGCCATGTGACTCTGCTGACTAGGGGCACACCTTTCCTTTGCAACCTAAAAATAAAGGCTGCTGCTAACCCTCATGTACTACTTCTGCATAACAGAGGCCAACCATAACAGAACCAAGCCACAAAGCCCCCATTTTCTGTAGTATGTCCCAATTAAAAGGCAGAGCACAGCAATACTTTGCATCACGAAGCTGGTGTGATTCAGGACTGAAATAATTTCCTCTGACCAAAAGGAGGGACACTATGTAAGCATTAGATCCCACATTGCATGATGATAATGGTCTAGCTTGTCTATCCTATCATCAATGTTATTTTGAAACATCAGATTCACATTTTGCTGCAGATTACTTAAATAGTTAATTCAGCTGCCTCTGAGTAAACCCATTAATATAACAGCATTTCAGTTAAAACTACAAACACAAGAAACATTACAGTCTGATGAGATCACAAAATCCATCGATAGGCAAACATTAACTGGACACCTGAATGCTAATATTATGGGTCAAAGTTCATTATGTGTCAATGTTTTACTGTAATTATGTAGTCCCAGAGAAGGACTAGTCCCAGAGCAGGACTACTACACATTTTTGATTTTTTCACTTTGTTTCCCACTTGAACTTGAATCATCTGACACACTTTATCTAGCCATGCCCTAAAAATCTGTACCAGACAAAGCCCATGAAGGACTCCCTTTAAATAAAAGAATTCAAATCATTCAGTTATTTTAGTACCACTACTCCATGGCCCTTAATAAAACCTGAGGAAAGTTTTGAAATAATCTAAACCTTGAGGATTTGGAGGACAGACCAAACTATTTGTGTTGTTTGGAGGTCAGCTGATGGCTGCTCCAGTCTCACACACAGGGAAACACAGGGAAGCCTTCATTTGGAACCGTCAGAGACCAGCTTGGAGGATAGATGCGCATCCCATGGTAGACACAGATTAAGGCAAACGAGGGCAGCTAGGCATTTTAATTAACCCCACTGGGATAGACAAAGAATTACTGTATTAGAAAACACTCAAAAACTCTCTGTGATGTGCAAGTGGCAATGAATGAGTGAAAGCAACCCAGGTGAGGCAAACAACAAATGCAAAAAAAAAAATGCCAGTTTGTTGAGGTCAATTTTGTTGTTGCAATGAGCTTGAGACAGACTATCGCCTCCGGTTGTCTTGATGATTAAGCTTTCTATTAGGCTATTGCTAGACAGTGGGTGTTAAGACAGTGTACACAGCTAGGGGCACTGTGAAAACATTGTCATTCTCGGATAGTGACCATCCTTGGCTGAGCCAGGATCTAAGATGAGCCACTGCACTGACTGAGCATGACTACAGCCATACAGAACCAACAAAGTGGTGTGTAGGTGTATAACTTCACAGACAATGCATTTAGTGCGCAATAGCTCAGACTAACGCATATGACTGATTCATTCCCTCTGAACATAGAATGATGCAGTGACCACAAGTCTTAGAGCAGATAATACTCGATGACCAATGTGCTCTTCTGTTAAACTGACGTCACTTGGGCTAATATGTGACCTGAATCAGAGCTCGAAATACGGGGGTGCTCGGCATTCCCATATCAGACATCGGCACCCTCATAAAAGCTAAAAAAGGTTGCGTTGGGGGGGCTCTGATAATTTGTTATTTCCCGCCTTTTCCCCATTCACCCAACTATCTTCCGCAGCACAGGTGTCGCTGTCAGATTAGCTACACATCTGAAATAAACATCTCTCTTGTTCACTCTATTTGTATTCATGTGAGCCATGACCACCTGGCTTTGATCCTGAATAACCTAGCTAAGAGACGTATTTGGAGCACTAACCTGAATGTTACAAATGTTTTCCAAGATGCCATGCTAGTAGTACACATCACTTGAGTAACCTAAAATTCAGGCACTGCCATAGTATTAAACATATTTTATGAGTGAATTGGACACAAAGGTAAACCAAACAGGCAGCATAAATGTTCAGTTTATGATAGTGCATAGCTTTTGAACAGATAAGCAGGGAGTGATTGAGGTGATAGCTGGTGTCAGATTGAGGCCTAGCAGGTTTAGGCCTACTGTTGGCTACACACAAACGTGTATGCAACACACACACACACACACACACACTGCAACTAATTAAATATTAAACACACACAGCAAGGCCAACAATACGGATCATCGACATCACACCTCTGTGGGCAGTATTAGCTGTTGTCAAGAAACAGCAGAAATCATTTATTGCTCTGTTACTCAGGGCCCAGGTTACTATGAAACTATCATGTATAAATGTTCAAGAACCATAAACAAACAATGAGGTTTCAGATATTTCATCCGTGATACACCAGTGGACTCAGGGATAACAGCATGTCTGCTCCAGTGTAGGCCAACAGCCAGCAGTTTTCAACCCAAGAGCCCTAGTTTATCTCAAGCTCATTATTTCTAAAACGCCACAAAGCACTGAAAGCATATTGTCAACATAATACCTATTGGCTGCATGTAGTTAAATAATTCAAAATCAAGCCTGAGGGTCAGGCTGTCACACTGACATTAACCTCAAAAAAATACAAAGCTTAATGATGGCGATGACAGAGAAATGTCTTTCTGTGGATGTGACAAGCTGCTAGGCCAAAAATAGGCCAAAACGTACGTAACAAAAATCTCTAGGTCAAACATTTAGTTGACCATAACACTGTGGCTTACATCTTCACAATACATAAAGTAGATTCAGGGAAAAACTGAGGTTTGACTCGTCCAAGTCACATGCTTTATGGTGTGAGAGGTAGCATGAGGACAGAATGAGGTTACAGGTGGAATTTCCCTCGTCTCTCCTTTCCTTCTGACGACATATCCAATGGTAGGGGTTTAGTGCTGCTGCCTAGTGATCAAAGATGTCTGAGGACCTGAAATTCAGGTGACAAGGCCTGGGGTTTTGAAACGGTAGCATAAAATTAAGGAACTTTACAAACTACTGTTCCTGTACAGTCTTTCAAAAGACACAGGCAACCATCATAAGGTATTTTCTAAAAACAGGAAGTGCAGCAGTTTTGTTTCTCTTTTCACAAGTCAGTTCCTTCATTTGGCATATCAGACATCTGATACAATTGTTTATTTAGTCAAGGCATATAAACATTGCCATCTTGTGGTTATTTGTAAGCCACTAATTTGCACATAGAAGAATGGGTCATACATAAAGGTGGCGGCCTCATAAAATGATGTTATTCAGTCCTCCCCACCCAACTCACAGTGAAATGTACACCCACTCAAAGCTTGCAAGAGGTTGTGTGTTATGGGATATCATCAAACCAGACAGCCACCAAACGTTTTGCACCTTTTCAATGATGTATCCTGGATAGAACAACTTCATATCAGCTCTGAATGTTCAGGAAACCCTCAAACAATGCACAGAGGTCAGCCTGTATATTCTGTATATTACCCAACATGAATGCCAACTTGCAAAAGAAAGTTGTTCTTGTATTCTCTCACCTGTCTCTTGCAAAGTCACTATGAAAGCCATTGGTCCATTGTGAAGCTGTAGTAGTGCTTTCTAAACAGCATAAAAGCCCAGTCCTTCTTCTTGTGCAGCCAAATCAATATCCAGAGGCCCATTAAGGCAGACAGGCAGATACTAAACAATGTAAGAAGTGCCTCAGCCTGAGGTCTGGACATTGATAGGAACCCTCAACATTAAATGGAGTACAATGCAGCACAGCTCTCCATTGTCTGTGGTCATCGTCACACTCCTCAGCTGCTCAGACTGCTGATGGTGACATCACTGTCACACGATAAGTACCAGGAATCATTAGCCTCTCCAGTGTGCACAAACACACACCAATCGACTGCAACCATATGCCATATCATTTTCATTCTTCGCCATGTGATTCATGATTCTGTCTTTCAAAGTTACATTTGTGGGGAAAACTCCTTCCACCATAGGTGTTCAGTGTAGGTTTAAATATCACGACAGAGAGGGGGGAGCAAAAGAAAAGTTGGCAATTTGGGCAGAAGCACAAGGGGATGTTTCTAATACAAGGGCACATACTTGAAAAAAACAAGACAACTCCACACTGCAGGCAAAGTATATTTAGAAGGTCTTGTTGTAGATAATTACTTTCAGTGGATTGAAGTTTCCAATTATCTGCCTGCCTCCAGGACGGGAAGGCTGTAGGGGCGGGGAGAAAGGGGCAGTAAAGGGTTGGTGAGTCCAGCTGGTCCTGTCTCTAGTGGGATGGACAAGCAAAAGCTCATAATTCTCCCGTTCTCTCTGCGTCATGGTTCCCTCTCTCTAAAGGGAGCAACCATAGTCAACCAATGAGATTCTGTTTGTATGTCCCATGATACAAGCATCTTAGCCCAAAAATGTAAACATCTGGCAAACATTTAGACTCGCCACAGAAGAGCGTTGACAATTCATTACTATTTACTATTGACGACTAACTATTCAAGAAAACACTATTTTGTTTGGCATTGCAGACATATGTTTGTAGGATTGAAGAATACCACTCAGCATTCATTTATGCTTGACCTCTGACCCAACAGTTCAGTTAGTATTTGTGAACCTGAACAACTCTCTCCCAGAGCAAACCACAGAGGCAAGACTCTAAACAATGTTTTGACTGATATACACAGTCCGAAGCTTCTTCATTGACAATGAATGAGAGACATACTGTGGGCTCAGAGAATGGTTGTTACAGCTTTTACATCCAAAGAGTTTCATTTTGAACAAGTGAACACCTGTCTGAACCAGAAAATGTACCCCCTTATCCCAAGTGTACAGTCACCTTTTCCATCTTTTCCTCCTCATTCTCATTGGAGGTGTGTATTAGTGTAGCATCACAGATTGGGGGTCAGGAGTTTCTACCTTACTTCTGACTACAGAGGATAATATGAATACTACTGATCAAACTGAAAACTGAGAACTAAAATTGCAGTTACACAGTCATATAATAAGTTTGGTAGTTTCATAATTTACTTAGTATTTTATACAAATGGATGGACAGTTCCTACAGCCATATTTACAATTATAAAATATTGGTTTTAGCCTCCTTCACAATAAGATCAACCATATCTTCAGGAGGGCATCCCTGCAGAAGTAAATGGACAACATTCAACACTGTCCAGTGCCTCCATAGTGACCAATAAACACACACACACACACACACACACACACACACACACACACACACACACAAACCCCATGACACAAAGGATAGGCAGAGCAAAGCAGTAGGTCACATATCATGAGGGCTACTCACATCATGAGTTGAGTCATGCTGGATCTGTTGTGGCACAATACACTTTCCTTTGAGAATTGTCTCAAACCGCCAAAGTGCACTGAAAGGCTTCTGGTACATACAAATTACTATAACATCCTACAGTGTAACAACCCATTATCTGCTGTAGGTCCTAATCCTTTAATATGAACAGCCCTAATAAGCTTGTGGGTTCATAAAGAAATTTCAGTTTATCTTAACACCCCTGACCCCAAGAGGCAATGTTGATAATGCCCCATAATATATATTAAAAAAACAAGCAACATTAAAACATGCCTTAACAGTACTTTGTGGACTTACCCTCGTACTATTTGACATCAGTACAGCATGTTCACTGGCTTAATACATGCGAGTGGTTGTCCTCACAAAAAACGACGACGTTGCAAAACATTATCGGAAAATAATCCCTGGTCCTTCTTTGTTCTAAATTGGAGATGTGTACATCATCGCTCAATCACCGGCCAACCACCCTACTACACTGTTCGTGTGCCTGACACAAGGTTGCAGTTTTCCCCCACAGAGCTGATGCGTGGGGAATTCCTAGCAGTCACATTTTCCTGGGAAATGATTGGCTTACAACGTAGTTTCGCTGTAACTAGTAGGCGAGACCAGAAAAGTCAAAGACAGTAGACCTATTAAGCATCGAGCCACTGTGTTATTTTAGAACTAAGAGAAAAATATAGTTTATCGACTTCCTTATTGCTTTTTTAAAAGCAACACGCAGTTTTTTTTAAGAAAGAACGGATGTTCAATGGCCTAAATCCTTTATTCTGAATCGATAATTTAAATGTTATTGTTCCACCAAGCAAGAGTGGCTCAACAAAGTGGTTGCTAAGCGACACACTGAGCAGTGATTTTCGGGTAGTGCATTAATATTTAAATTAAGTACTTCGCAACGCTTCGAACGTGACTCAGCCAATCAGAGCAACAGACATGAACTATACATTCTACGGGCTACAAGTTTATTTTATTGTTAATACACGAAAAAAGTAAAGCAACCTTTTTAGGCTCAGGTTAACAGTTTCTTTCAAGTGCCGCACATTTTCCGGGTCAGTAGAGAGAGCAGTTAAGGATGGTTCCTTACCGGGCGGGGTCTGGATTCTCTGGAAGTAATGACTGCGGGATGGGCATGTAGTAGATGTCATATCCCATGTGTTCCCATGAGCTCTATCAGCCAAACTATGCCTATGAACTGGCAGTTTCCATTTGTCAGCAATGACAAGCTACCAAAATCGAAGTTATAAGTCTATTGGGATACTGAAGCCAACATTTTCATTGGTTTTCTTCTAACACAAGAGAACGTTGACGTATACTTTTCATGAAAACGGAACTTTCCCATACCGGGAGTCGAACCCGGGCCGCCTGGGTGAAAACCAGGAATCCTAACCGCTAGACCATATGGGAACTGTGCATTGCAATGATCGGCAAAGGATATTATGTTTATAAATCATGTACGTATGTACATGTATTTACATTTTTTTATTGGATTTATTTACTATAAAGCTGTATAGATTAAGGTATCTAAAACAATCATGTTGTTTAGCCTATGTGGTCGGTATGGTGTCTATTTACCATATTTGGCAGCTAATCACCATCTAGTGGTCATCCATTAAGACTGCAAAATGAATACAGGTTGCCTACCAGAAATACCTCTGACAGTCATTGGTTTTACTTCTACCCTGAAGAACTGACAATGGATTTAGTCAAAATTCCCATTGCATTATTCTAGCAGTCAAGCCAAGCAACGCAGAAAACAATGGGGATTATGAAAGAGAGAAAGAAGGCCGTCTACACGATGGACGAACGGGAACTTCTAACAGTTTATACACTCACATATGGGTACTAAACATATGACGTCATTTTTACTGGACTGAAACAAGTTTGGAGACAGGGGTATCGTTTATACAAACATTTTAATTCTAAAATAACAACGGGCTCAGATTTGTTGGTGACTGTAATGTAGTATATTTAAGTGTATTATACTTTAATTATTCTTTTTATTTGTGTTTATATGTGGGTATATTTGGCTACAGTTTAGGGACAGTCGACGTTAATATCCTCTTTCCCCTGTAGTGGTAGCACCGCATCAGTTGAGACCAGTAGAGGCAGCCAAATATTTGACAAACTAGCAACCGCTAGCTAGTTGGGACTTAAAAATAATACAACCGTAAATAATATATTTACTCCAACTTAAACCACATACGTTTATGCGAACGATTTGGGCTTCCGTGTGAACAGAATGTCAACTCCAGCAAGACGACGTTTAATGAGAGATTTTAAACGGTAGGCGAAGAGAAAAGCGATTGAGGTGTAACATTAGCTAACATTAGCAATCTAAGGTTAGCTTGCTAGTGTTAGCCGAAACTGAATTGGAAAGTACACTGGGCTGCATAAGGTAGCGATATAGAAATGATTCGCAACTGATATGGCTTGTAATCGCGCATTTCTGTTAAAGTCGGACACGTGGTAGTAATTGTTCAATAGCTGACATTAGATAATGACAAAAAGAGACGATAGCATGAACGCTATCGTTAGCTGTTTGTATTGTGCTGACACTGACGTTAGCTAGGCAGCCACGGGTAGCAGTGTTAGTGTCAGGTATTTATGGGGCATGTTTGCTGTCGTTATACAGCATTTAATGTTACTATGACTGATTATCATATGGAATTATTTCTTTCCAAGCCCTGCATTGGACTATGGGATATATCGTTAATGTGATGATATAGTACATGGCATGGGCAAGTGGCTCGCCACAGTCAGATGAAACGTTAGCACGGAGCATATATACACTGTTCAAAAGCACATACACTTGAAAGGGATTTGTGTGATCCACCGCTCGTCTAGAGATATGGCTTTTTGTCTTAGTATCCCCAGTTCGTATTCATCAAACTCGTGTTGTGTGATGGTTTTGACGTTAAAAGCTACACTGTACACCTGATTTAGACACGTGCTCTTAGTGCCACGTTAGTTACAGTAGAAGTCAATCTGTGAAAGATTGTGGCAATCCCTGTAGATGTGAAAAGTGTAGTTAGTAAGTGTAGTTTACCAAAGGCATATGTGAACTGTAAAGGTTTTAATGGATTACATGGGCCGTTTGAAGTGCACAACATTTTTTCTGTTTATAAAACCACACCAAATACTTATTGAGAGCTTAGTATGTCTAGCAAAGGAGCTTTTATTTTGGTGCCATGTTCTATCTAAAATACCCTTTTGTGTCTTGTAATCAAAACTAGTAAAACTAATAGTGTGTCTGCGCATTTATTGTATCTTATTAGGCTGCAAGAAGATCCTCCAGCTGGTGTTAGTGGGGCCCCATCAGAAAACAATATCATGGTATGGAATGCTGTCATTTTTGGGTAAGTATCATTGAAAAGCGTATAACAGAGGGGTAGGCAAGTTGTTAGACATACTGAAAAGCATTTTTGTAGAAGCACATAATGCTTATTTTTGGACATAAAAACCGTAAGTAATCAGGCTGCAGTTCATATTTTTTAGCATCTGGTTTATGTCAACTATTTCTGAAAGCTTGAAAAGTGTAGGGCAGGATATTTGAAAATTGAGCCCAGTTGATATATTCACTACCTGTGTTTATTCTCTCTTTTAGACCAGAGGGAACACCTTTTGAAGATGGTAAGTGCTCTCAAAAGCTCAGTGAGTGTGCCCAACCCTTGACTCCCAAGTTAACCTGTGTCAACAGAGTTAAATTGTTATAATCTACCTCCCCAACCCTACTATGGCAATCATTTGGCATACATTATGGTTTAGTCCTATCGTTGTTTTTTGCCACCTGAATGTTATGGGTTTCAGGAGTTTTTCAGAAGATTATACCGATTGGTATGGTTGTGGTAGATTTTTGGTAGTGTCTTGATTATCAAGCATTGTTGTGCCAGGAAACTACAACAACTACCTGCTCTCAACACCAAATAAAACTAAAAACTGCCTACACTAATCTTTACCTATGCTAAGGCATATCCCCTGAGAACAGTATCACAGCTCAGTCCGACTACCATGTCTAAACTATCATATGTTACGTAACTTAGGCTAACAAGCCTATCAATATTCTAAAGAATCAGTATACCACCACGCTACTACCAAACGCTCTGTGAAATAACATGCTACACACACAGGCTGACAAGCTGACAGGTCAGTACCCAGCAAACATGCTACTGATAAACAGCCACGACAACCATGCTGTTAGCAAATAATATTAGCTAACAAGCCAACATCTCTAGCTGCTAAGAAATCAATGTACCATGTATTTTAATTCATGCTTTACTATTATTTCCCTTAGGAACCTTCAAACTCACAATTGAATTCACGGAGGAGTATCCAAATAAACCTCCGACAGTGCGTTTTGTCTCCAAAATGTTTCATCCAAATGGTAAGTATTTGACTGCCTGGAGTGTTAATAGAATAATAAATGTAAGAAGTGCAAGTGGTTGCATTGAAGCAGTTCTTCACCCCTGAAAAACTGACTTTTTTTACTGTATGCTCCCTCAAAACCTATATTTTCTGTATGCTCTTTTGCAGTCTATGCAGATGGCAGCATATGCTTAGATATTCTTCAGAATCGATGGAGTCCAACTTATGATGTCTCTTCAATCCTAACTTCAATACAGGTATTCTTGACATACATTGATGCAGATTAACAGCTGACATCCAGAAACAGATTAATAACGGTACATTGCATGACAAATACATGAAGACAGGATAAATATTTTTTCAAATCACAAAGAAATTTCCACACAAAGTAAGTTTTGTGAACATTAATCACATAATCATGCTTTGAATTCTGTTTCTTGCCTGCTACTTCATTAAATGGAACATAGCCTAAATGAATCCCTGGGGGAAATTGGGTACTAACAGTCATATTTCATGCATGTGAAAACTACTTGGTCCTCAAATGACTGACGTCTGTGATAATGTTATGACTCTAATAGAAAACTATCTTCACTGTCATTCTTTATGTATTCAAAGTCTTTACTGGATGAGCCAAACCCGAACAGTCCAGCCAACAGCCAAGCGGCCCAGCTGTACCAGGAGAACAAGCGGGAGTATGAGAAGAGGGTTTCTGCTATTGTTGAACAGAGTTGGCGTGATTGTTGACCCCTGTGATGTATGAACAGTGTCCAGCCAGAAACCACAGATCAAGAAAACAAACCTTCTCAGAGTCCTTCTCAGTATATTGTCTGTCCCATAGCTGTTGCAAAGTTTGTATGCTGTTGTGTTGTGGCCTTCACTCCTGCAGAATGCTATTGTTGGGCAATAGCATATGTTTGTTTAAGTAAATGTACCTTGTTATATCTGGGTTACTTGCTACATGCCCCACCCCTCCCTCCATTTTTTTTTTTAAACAAAAGGCTAGCCAATCTCTATCAGTTGTCACTTTTGTACCTGTCTGTTGATTTTAGTTGTGTTCTCCACCACCAAGTAAATTGGTTGGATGATTAACAATTAGATGTGCTTGTCGTGTGGTTTGCTGTGTAGATCCCGATTGTTAGTGTTTTTTTTTTTTTTTTTTTTTTTTTTG